>SKCR01007398.1:0-33916 GCA_019454045.1 Zanthoxylum bungeanum | reverse complement strand
CCGACCTACGTCCACGGGCACAAACAGGATGATACTTTTTATTACTGAAATCTGCTTCTCGGATCTTTTTTGTGTTTACAAGTCAGAGCTTGATGATTCTGATGCCCACTTTTAACCTTCAACTTGTTCTTCCTTCTACACTCACTCTACCCTCCTATTTATAATGGTGAAGAAATCAGATTCCTATTTGTACAAGAATTCCCAATTTGGAGATGGTCTTCTTTTCCTATCAGGATTCCTAGTCAAAACTATTCCCTTTTCCATAAGGATTCCTAATCAAAACTACATTTACTTCATTTATCCTATTAGGATATTAAGTTATTACTTTACCCCATTAAAGTAGGACAACTTATCCCTTTTCCGCAAGAATAGGATGCTTTATCTTCCTGAGCACGCCTCGTCATGTGCTCGGTCTCCATGAGGTCGGTCATGATAGCCATTTGAACTGAGAATGCTGCTGTCGATCTGATAATGCTCGGTCATCCGATCTCAAGTGCTCGGCCATTTAGTATAAAGTGCTCGGCCTCTTACCGTCAAGTTGTCGGGTCGGCTTTAACGGTCTCGATCAATGAAGTTACCCTTTTTACCCCTGTCGTGTTGTTTAAATAACATAGTGCCCGAAAAACACCATCAACATCTGTCCCCTAGTTCTCGGTAACAACGAGTTTGTGAGTTGATGCCGGGAACTATAAAAAAAGATGGTGTGCTGATCGCCTTGCTGGTGGTCGCTCCAGAAATCACCGAGAAATTGTCTTTGTCATCAACTAAGTCTTCTGTTTCTATCTTCATATCCTCGGTTTATTGGAGATGTTGACTCTATTCAGAATGATTCTCCACCTCAAAGCAAATTGCTTACTTGGGTCGTTCCATCAGGAGATGAAGTTCCTCTTGTTGTCCAAACTAAAAATGACTCCTCCTCTGTAATATATGTACCAGAGATTTGGGGGTCCTGACCCCTGACTGATCCAATCTCGATTGTGAGGAGAAAATTTTGCCTCTGAGCTAATGATGATGTGCTCGGTGGCATGTGATCCTGTCTCGAGCTGTGAGAGATGCTCGGGCCTGGGGGAACGTTACGTCCCTAGTCCGAAGGACTGACTCGGTGGGACGCAACCCGACCCCGAGCTGAGAACGACACTTGGACCTGAGGGAATGTTACGTCCACAGTCCGAAGGGCTGACTCGGTGGGACGTACCCCGACCCCGAGCTGTGAAAGGCACTTGGACCTGGGGGAATGTTACGTCCCCAGTCCGAAGGGCTGACTCGGTGGGACGTACCCCGACCCCGAGCTGAGAAAGGCACTTGGGCCTGGGGGAATGTTACGTCCCCAATCCGAAGGGCTGACTCGGTGGGACGTACCCCGACCCCGAGCTGAGAAAGGCACTTGGACCTGGGGGAATGTTACGTCCCCAGTCCGAAGGGCTGACTCGGTGGGACATTGCCCGACCCCGAGCTGTAAGAATCACTTGGTCCTGGGGGAATGTTACGTCCCCAGTCCAAAGGCAGACTCGGTGGGACATCGCCCGACCCCGAGCTGTAAAAATCACTTGGTCCTGGGGGAATGTTACGTCCCCAGTCCAAAGGGCAGACTCGGTGGGACATCGCCCGACCCCGAGCTGTAAAAATCACTTGGTCCTGGGGGAATGTTACGTCCCCAGTCCAAAGGGCAGACTCGGTGGGACATCGCCCGACCCCGAGCTGTAAGAATCACTTGGTCCTGGGGGAATGTTACGTCCCCAGTCCAAAGGCAGACTCGGTGGGACGTAGCCCGACCCCGAGCTGTGTGAAAGACTTGGACCTGGGGGAATGTTACCTCCCCAGTCCAAAGAAACCGACTCGGTGGGACGTAACCCGACCCCGAGCTGTGTGAAACCAAGTGACCTCGGCGGAACGAATCCAGCCCGGGCTGAATAAATAAGTGGCCTCGGCGGAACGAATCCATCTCCGAGCCAGGTAATCCAAGCGGCCTCGACGGGACGAATCCAGCCCCGAGCCGAATAATCCAAGTGGCCTCGGCGGAACGAATTCAGCCCCGAGCCGAATAGTTCTTGGGACTTGTACAGAAGGGAAGTGAATCAACCTTTTGCGAAGCCCTACCGAGTCTGGCATGGGCGTCCCTCTGCCAGATCGGTAAAAAACGAAAACAAGATTTAAATAAAATTGAAAGGTGGGGGTGACTTAGCACCTATCCCGAAAATGTTTTTTTTGTAAGCATAAACAACAACATGGATGCCTCAAAACAGCGTCCTGCCCGAGGTCTCCAAAACACAATTCTGAATCTTTCAATTCAGCGTCCCGGCGAACCAGAATTCGGATCAAAAAGAGCGTTTGATTGGTAAGGGCACATCCTCTACACGTCGGTCCACTGGGGAGCCTGTGTATTTCATGAGGGCTCCTCCTTACCACGCTGGAGTAGGCACATGCTACAGGGGCTCTACGCATCCCCGTGCTGTGCCTCCCACGGATCCGAGTGATGAATGGATCAAAGAGTGTCCGGGACGCTAAGGGCATATCCCTCCTTAGGTCCGGTATCACTGGAGCTAGCAATCGTCACGGGGGCCTTGTCACTCCCCGTGCTATGCTTTCCCACGGATCCATTACATCGGGTAAATGAGGATCAAAGAGTGTTCGACACATTAAGGGCATACTCCTCCTTATGTTCGGTAACACTGGAGTAAGCAATCGCCACGGGGGTATCATCCATCCCCGTGCTATGCTTCTCATGGATCCTATGCGTCGAATATGTCCCTAAGGACCCTGAGCTGAGGGAGATGGTTCTGGGGGAATGTCCCGTCCCCAGACTAATGATTATGACTCGGTGGGACGTAACCCGACCCCGAGCTGAAAAAGGCGCTTGGACCTGGGGGAATGTTACGTCCCCAGTCCGAAGGGCTGACTCGGTGGGATGTACCCGACCCCGAGCTGAAGAAGGCACTTGGACCTGGGGGGATGTTATGTCCCCAGTCCGAAGGGCTGACTCGGTGGGATGTACCCGACCCCGAGCTGAAAAAGGCACTTGGACCTGGGGGAATGTTACGTCCCCAGTCCGAAGGGCTGACTCGGTGGGACGTACCCCGACCCCGAGCTGAAAAATGCACTTGGACCTGGGGGAATGTTACGTCCCCAGTCCGAAGGGCTGACTCGGTGGGACGTACCCCGCCCCCGAGCTGAAAAAGGCACTTGGACCTGGGGGAATGTTACGTCCCCAGTCCGAAGGCTGACTCGGTGGGACGTACCCCGACCCCGAGCTGAAAAAGGCACTTGGACCTGGGGGAATGTTACGTCCCCAGTCCGAAGGGCTGACTCGGTGGGACGTACCCCGACCCCGAGCTGAAAAAGGCACTTGGACCTGGGGGAATGTTACGTCCCCAGTCCGAAGGGCTGACTCGGTGGGACGTACCCCGACCCCGAGCTAAAAGAAAGACTTGGCTCTGGGGGAATGTTACATCCCCAGTCCAAAGAAGCCGACTCGGTGGGACGTAACCCGTCCCCGAGCTAAAAGAAAGACTTGGCTCTGGGGGAATGTTACATCCCCAGTCCAAGAAGCCGACTCGGTGGGACGTAACCCGACCCCGAGCTGAAACAAACATCGATCTCGGCGGTACAAGAGCAGACCCGAGCCGGAAAGAAACAAGTGGCCATGGCGGAACGAACTCCAGCCCCGAGCCGATTGTTGAAAGGGGTCTCGGCGCCAACTGTCATCTGTAATGGGCGTTGAGTATGTCCCCCGTGCGAAGATGTCCGGATACTCTTTTAGACATTCTAGTAGGCTATGTCTTAGTATCTTGTCCAAGCCTCCCCCTATCTTTATGTTTTTTCCCGGTCCGAAGAGTTCTATCCCTTCTAATTCCTCAGCCGCCGCTAGTCGGGCTATTCTGTTTGGCCGAGGACTAGGATCTCCACTGGCTTTTCCTCCGTCTTCATTCCTTTGCCGTTTTTTGGTACCCTCCTCAATGCAGAGAGTTTCTTGTGAGAGAGTTGCAAAGCAGCTGCGGGCTACCTTGTAACTTCTGCATGCGATCCTGATCCCTTCCCGGGTGGGGAATTTCAGTTTTAGTTGGTAGCAGGACATTGCGGCTTTTGTTTTCATCATGAAAGGTCGTCTGACGATGGCTTGGTAGCTGCTCATGCAGTCTACTACAGTGAAGTCTGTCATGATCGTCCGGGTCCGGGGATATGTCCCGACTGTTATTGCTAACTGTATCATCCCCAGTGGGACGACGGCGGATCCTCCAAAACCGTATAGGGGAGTGCTGTCGTCGGTTAGAGCCGCATACTCTACTTCAAGGCTGTCCAGGGCCTCTTTTATGTCTACCGCACTCCCGGGTCCACAAGGATTCTGTTTACCTCGGAGCCGCCGATTACTGCCTTGATAATTAACGCATCGTCGTGGGGGAAGCTTACCCCTTGGGCGTCCTCGTCGGTGAACATTATTGGTACCGACCGCCCACCTTGTAATCCCGAGGCCTGTTTCGTTTCTAGCACGTCTCACTCCCGAGTTCTGTTATAGTTTTTCCTTGACCGATTAGAATCTCTGGTCAGTGCTATGTGTCATCTGCTTGTGAATCTTTTTCAACAACTACGGATTTTATCCCGTAGGGGCCCTCCTCCTGGGTCCATCGTCTTCACTTGTATCTACCACCCTTTTCCCTTCTGCTTTTTCACCTCTTCTTCGACTGGTTCCGACTTCGGGTCTTTCGTTGTTCGTTTCCTCCATTCTCTCCAGTCGATCCATCATGGATTTCATATTTTCTTCCATCTTCTTCATCCAATCTGTGGCCGGATTTCCCGACGATTGGTGATTTCCGCCTTCTGCCATGGTCTTACTACGCGAATTGCTTTTTGTTGATTCCCCACAGACGGCGCCAACTGTTGACGGTGGATTTTGGTCTCAGGATAATATGGGAATATCACCTCCGAGATAATCCTCCTTCAATAGTGAATTTGTTTGGTTATGGGGGACCAAAGGCAAACTTAGCAAAAGACAGATAAATGCACCAATCGACAAAGAGATTTAACGTGGTTCGGCGGATCTTGGTCCGACCTACGTCCACGGGCACAAACAGGATGATACTTTTTATTACTGAAATCTGCTTCTCGGATCTTTTTTGTGTTTATAAGTCAGAGCTTGATGATTCTGATGCCCACTTTTAACCTTCAACTTGTTCTTCCTTCTACACTCACTCTAACCTCCTATTTATAATGGTGAAGAAATCAGATTCCTATTTGTACAAGAATTCCCAATTTGGAGATGGTCTTCTTTTCCTATCAGGATTCCTAGTCAAAACTATTCCCTTTTCCCATAAGGATTCCTAATCAAAACTACATTTACTTCCTTTATCCTATTAGGATATTAAGTTATTACTTTACCCCATTAAAGTAGGACAACTTATCCCTTTTCCGCAAGAATAGGATGCTTTATCTTCCTGAGCACGCCTCGTCATGTGCTCGGTCTCCATGAGGTCGGTCATGATAGCCATTTGAACTGAGAATGCTGCTGTCGATCTGATAATGCTCGGTCATCCGATCTCAAGTGCTCGGCCATTTAGTATAAAGTGCTCGGCCTCTTACCGTCAAGTTGTCGGGTCGGCTTTAACGGTCTCGATCAATGGAGTTACCATTTTTACCCTGTCGTGTTGTTTAAATAACATAGTGCCCGAAAAACATCATCAACACAATTAAATAATAAAGGTTATGTAATATGATATTTCTCCCCATCATGAAACAAGGCAGCCATAGTAGCATTTGCATATGCATATGCTTAGCATTTATGTTTTATGATCCGGTTTAGATTTTCTTACCCTTTTTTTATACCCATTGTTGATTGTTCAATACTTCTCAATAATTTGCCAACCCCACGCGTGCGCTACTCCTTCACTGCCCAATATTTATTTAAATTTGTTCAACCGAATAATTATTTTTGAAAACAAATATCAACATATTAAAACTCTAGCGGAATTTATTTAAATTGAGATCGCAACGAAATTAAAATTTTGATTCAAACATAATAAAAAAATAATTAAATTTGAAAAGATCATAGTTCCATTATTAAATTGAGAGGATTATCCTCTTAAGGGAGAGTAAGAGACCTCTTCATATTCACTGTGAGTGATTCTTATATAAATTAACTTTTAATTATAATATAAATATGATTGGTTAAGTCTAGAGTTTTGCTTTAGAATTATTGTCTTGTATGGCTAAAAGTAAAAGGGTTACATTTCAATTTTTTTTTTTTTTTTTTTTTTTTTTTTTTTTTTGGGGGGGGGATATGATTATCCAATTAATATTGTTCTCTTTATGACTAAAAATAAAAGGGTTGCAATGCATTCCATATCATCAATCATTTCATTCTCTTTGCAAAGCACACGAAAATCAAATACCCAAATACCCAAAATGCATTATGGGTGCCAACATCTTTAAACATATCACAATGTGGACCTCATGATTAAAAGAGTGATGTGACTAAACAAAGTTAGATCATATGATCAATAATTTGAATATGAAGCCATGATGAGACAAGTGAGTTGTCAATAAAAAAAGGGATTTTGTAATAGATAAATCATCTTTATGATAATTAACATGATAAAATGTAAATGTAAATGTAAATGTAAAAGTAATGGTATCATATAACTTGCTCACATCACATGCGTGGCATGCATTATGGATATATTATTATCATGTGCCTTCCATTCCCAATCTCTCCTCTCAAGCTACTCTCATAAAAGAGATATGCCATCCACACCCTTTTTACTCTTAATCTACAAAAGCACTTTCTGGGGTGTGTATTTTTTAAAGAGCCTTTTGGATACTTGATGTTCTCTCTCTCTCTCTCTCTTTTTTAATCTTTTAAATAACTTGTTGGTATAAGTGATGAGTTGAATTTTGAATATTTTATGCCTTAAGGGTAAGAGAGAATTAAAGTTTGAATTTTGTTTATATGGGTTAAAAAAATTAATTAATTTTCAAGTATATTATTCACCCACAAAAAAAAAAAAAAACAATAAATCACTTAAAACCCACATAAAAAAGCACAAGTATTAGAAAGTTAAGTAGTGTGACATAGACATTAAGGATATTTATAACGAAAATAAGAAAATTTGGCAGGATTATTTGTGAAAGATGAAATGTTATTTTGTAATTTTTTATGTGTAAATTTTCCATAAGTTATGGGATAAAATACTTAGGAGTTTATATTCCTACCTCACCATCACATATTTCAGTAAAATTATGACTGTCAATATTAGTAAATGTTTATGAATTTTTTTTTTTTTAAAAAAAAAGTCCTAATATAAAACGTTGAAGTTTTCATGTGACCATTCTTGAACAACTTCAAATTGAGCTTTCTAAAAACAATTATGAAAAATAAAATTGACACTTATTAATTAGTAATAATTAATTAGTTAATTATCAACTAATCCAGTAGGATGCCTAAATTTAAAGCTGCCATCTTACATGTACACTTTTAGGTGGAGTTACTTAATGGGGTCACTAACATTGTTTCCTTTATGAGCAAAAATAAATTAATGCAAGCCATTTAAAAATACATTTATTAGGGTTATTTATATTCTACTATTAAAATTATGATAAATAATAATTAAATACGTAAATTTTGAAATATTACACTTTTAATGGCAAAATAACATTTTACAACTAAAGGTATACAAAATCTAATATTATATTACTTTTCCGTTAATTGACTGTTAGTTGACTTACTTGAATTTAGTGTTAAAATATAACGGTCAAATAAGATTTTGACGGAAAAGTGGTAAAATATTATTTTTCCCAAAAGTTTAGTAGTAAAATATAATAATTCAAAATTCAAAATTCGAAATACCTAATTATTATTTTGTTACAAGTTTAGTTAGAGGTGAGTAAAATCGGTTCCAGTTCTTGTTCCACTCGGAATCAGAATCTACACTAAAAAATCGATTCTTAACTATTAGGAACTGTAACCTACTATATTAAATAAAGTACGCTAACTATTGGTTCTGGTTCGGTTCTAAACTGATTTCAGATTACTATGTTTTGAGGTGAAAATTTTTATTTTACACCATGAGTTTGAACATGAATTATTAAAGTTTGTAAAGCAATAGAATAAATTGGATTAACAATAATAGTGCGTTTGGTAGAAAGTATTTACAGAAAGTATAAGTTACTTTATAAGTGATGGAACAAACACTATATTATAAGTTAGTGTCAAAAAATAATATCATATTGTGAAATTATGATTTTGTGAACGTTAAAGGCATAATTAACTTACCCGTTTGGTGGAGTATTAAAATGCTAGCGTTAACGCTTCAACCAACTCTCCACCAAACGGGCGGAAAAAAATAGTTGGTGTTGTGAGTTGCTTACTTTTCTATTGTATTTGTTGACGGGTGATTTTCGTCCCAGTGGCAGTTTCGGAACAATCCTCCCGAGACAATCCTCTTTCAACATTGAATTTGTTTGGTTATAGGAGACCAAAAGCAAATGTAGCAAAAGGCAAAACAACCACAAAAATCAACAATGAGAGTTTAACGTGGTTCGGCGGAGCGAGTCCAGCCTACATCCACGGGCACAAAGTGGGGTGTTGTTTTTATTACCAAATCGAGCTCGGCCGACCAGTTTTCAAATGTGGTCTAAAGAAATCCGAGCTGGTTGTTCTTCTAAGTTTTACAAGTAGTGCTCTTTTTGTTTACAAATTTTTCAAACCCTTACAAATGAGATCAACCATTCCTTATATACTAATGAATACACGACACTGTTCTCATATCTTTATGACGTCAACACTGCAGATTTCCGGTGATTTGACAAGCTCTCTGCCTCAACTGCCTCGCCAAAAGTAAAACATGCCTTTTGATTTCCTGTCACATCACGTCGTACAGTACACTGCCATACTTTGTCATAAATGATGACAACTTGTAAAGGTCTCTTGTACGAAAACATATGTTTAAGGAATAAAGTCCAAGCAGTCCTGATCACAGGTCGGGCTTCAAGAGGTCGGTCGGTCGTTTGATCTGCCGATCTATAAGGGACATTACCGACCTGACCCGGAATGTCCGAGCTGTCCATCATGATTCAGGAGGCGAAACATAACTGAACCGAGCTTCCGGTCTATTGTGGTCGGTCTTGGATCCGATATTGTCGGCCTCTGAAGTTCGCTTCATGTTATATCCTCGGGTCGGTCAGATCCGAGAAACTATGTCCGGACTATCTTCCTGGTTGAGGCACAACCCAAATCCTCCGAATATCTAATCCTTCAAAAAGGAAAATCTCATCTCCGCCCTTGCCGAACTTTTCAAATACTTTGTCACCAAAATCAGCATCAACATCTGTCCCCTAGTTCTCGGTTCCAATGAGCATACGAGTTGGTACCGGGAACTACAAAATCAGAAGTGTGATATCAACCAGCTGGCGACTACCAATAAGGTTGCCCCTTGCCATATCGCCATCCTCGTGTATTCCATCACCGATTAATCTTGACACCTATTAATGGGGGAGACGCTCCGACCCCGTGATGACGATGACCCATTCGGTGCGACGTAATCCGACCCGAGCTGATAGAACATAATAGCCTCGGCGGAATGAATCCAACCCCGAGCTGATGAATTAGAATAGCCTCGGTAGAACAAATCCAGCCCCGAGCATGTAAGACGTAATAGCCTCGGCGGAACGAATCCAGCCCCGAGCTATGTTTTGAGATTAAATAAAGTACACTAACTATTGGTTCTGGTTCGGTTCTAAACTGATTTCAGATTACTATGTTTTGAGGTGAAAAATTTTATTTTACACCATGAGTTTGAACATGAATTATTAAAGTTAGTAAAGCAATAGAATAAATTGGATTAAGAATAATAGTGCGTTTGGTAGACAGTATTTCCAGAAAGTACAAGTTACCTTATAAGTGATGGAACAAACACTATATTATAAGTCAATGTCAAAAAATAATATCATATTGAGAAATTATGATTTTGTGAACGTTAAAGGCATAATTAACTTACCCGTTTGGTGGAGTATTAAAATACTAGCGTTAACGCTTCAACCAACTCTCCACCAAACGGGGGGAAAAAATAGTTGGTGTTGTGAGTTGCTTGCTTTTCTATAGTATTAAGGCGGAATCTTGCTGTCTAGTGTCTACGAACAGAGTTAACTGGTATGTAACAGTTCAAACATACAAGTTATTGATTTATTCCACCAGAGAACTGGAAATATTTTCTTATAATAAATAAATACTCATTAATTGATTCAAATAAAATTAGGGAACATAGGCTTTCAAACAATCCAACAGAGAGAACGAAGTCTTCAAACTTCCTACCAAACTGAATTTAAATTATTTATTTTTAATTGATAGAAGAAGCAGTAATGAGAGACACTAATAGTAATGTAACTGTTGCTACAAACGAATATATAATATATTCACGTTTTTTATAAGAGCCTGGAACAGTCAATATTTTACTTGTTCCGCTTAAATCCGAAATGTATGATTTGACAGTGAAATTTTCAAACAATTAAAAAAAAAAAAACAGACATCACCCCTAACAAGAAAATAGCATGAATTCCATGAAACAAAAATCAGAAAAAATGTACTTATTTGTTTATTGGTTCCATAGGGGTTTGGCAACTTGTAATGGATATTTTTTTTTTAATTTTTTTTTTTTTTGGAATCAATGGAAATTCTGCCGTCAAACCACCCATTTCGGGCTTAAACGGAGCAGGTAAAACCTCCGACTGTCCAAAGCTCTTACAAACATACTCTCTTGATTCAAACTCAGAACTAAGGGTGGCAATGGGTCAGGACAGGCCCGAGCTTATTGATAAGCCAGACCAGTATTTATATATATATATATATATATATATTTATATATATATATATATATATATATATAGTTTATTATATAAATAATATTTTTTTAAGCCCATGTCGGACCGGGCCCGGCTCAGGCCTGAGCCCGAGCTGAGCCTTTACTCCGCGGGCCCGACTGGGATTTTTTACCTCCGGACCAGGCCCGGACTTTTTTTGCCACCCTTACCCAAGACCTGAAGGTGAAATCTCGAGCTCTACACCACCAAGCCACGCCCATTGGGGACTGCCAAACCACCCATTCCTAGCTTAAGCGGAGCATGTAAAACCCCCGGCTATCCCAGACATTTACAAGAAATGCACTTCATGGATTCGAACCAAAGACTTCAATGTGAGATCATAAACCATATACCACCAAACCACAATTGAGAACGGGTTTCAATATATTATGGGCAGTCTTAAATATACTCTTTATTAGTACTGGAGTGGCTTTAAATCATATGTTACTAGAAAATGCAATAAACCTAGTAAGATATTTTGTAAACAAAAATTCGGATCCGATTTCAAACATTAAAGAATCGCAACCTACTCGAAAGGATCTGGTTCTAATTTATTAGGAATCAGACCTATCAAAATGTAACCGGCTTTGGTTTCGGAATAGAATATTCAATTCGGTTTCAAACGATTCCGGACATAACTGAAATCTTTATTCACCCATAAATTTAATAATAAAATATAAATAATCACATCTATAAATGGTAAAAACAGTAAAATATTCACAGGAGCATCAAATGGGTTATTGTGAATAGGGTAAATCCTTAACTTTACTCTTTTACCAATGGCAGCTTTAACAACTTTTCCATTCCTGGGTTAAAAAGAAGAGCCGAAACTGGTAAAATTTAGTATTATGTATTTATTTATTTATTTATTTTAATATTCACTGTATTTTCTACAAACAGTCAAAAATTAAAATTAAATTAGCTGCCCACAAGCCACAATAGTCTTTTCATTTTTCCTACTCTGTCTTGCATCTTTTGTCTTGACCGCCGGTGGTTTATCGGGAAATTTTTTCCGTTGGTCCATCGGCAGCCTCTTTTATTCTTTCATTTGATTTTTTTTTTGGATTTTATTTTCCATATTTATTTTTATGGATCCACTCTTTGTAGTGGTAAATTTCCAAAATTTGCGTTGGTTATATGTTTTTATATTTTTTGCAGAAATAATAATTTTTTCTTCAACACACAAAAGATTTGATACAGACAAAATGGGTAGATCTGACTATATTAACGAAAAATGGTTTGAGTCGTTTGTACAACCTCATATATTTATTTTGCTATGTATTAAATTAATTGAATGTTGTTGTAAAAATTTTCTATACAATACATGTATTATGTTGGTTCACTTCTATTTTGAATTATAAGGTCACCGATATTGCGTTAAGGCTGGGGTGGAGACATGTCAATCCCGTAATTCCTCATGTATCTTAGTAATTTTATGTGTGAATATGTATTCCTGCTGATTACGAGAATCACATCATACATAAATTGTTTTATTTGTTAGGTTTCATCATAACTTAACTTGAGTTTTAGAATATCTTAAGTTTGTATTCGAGCTCATATGACTATGTATTTACATCATTGTGATGTCTTTATATATGAATGAATTTCATTTTAATATATATATATATATAAATATATATTTGCTGGCCACGAGAGTCCAAAAGACGCATTTAATAGGTAAAAATTGAGTTTATAAATATCGGAATCCCAAACACTATCTTACACGTGGGTCCAATCAAAAGGGCGACCAAGTCAGATGGTTTCGCTATTACAATATTAAGTGGCCGACACAGTAAAAACTAGGGATGTTCATAGGGTCGGGTCAACCTGCGGCCCGACCCGACCCGTGCGGGTTCATAAAAAAATTGTAAAATTTCAACCCGACCCGAAATTTTCGGGTTGGGCAACGAGTACTAAAACCAGACCAGACCCGACCCGACCCTATAATATTTTTATTATTTTTCTAAAATTTTTATTGTTTTTCTAAAATTTTTATTATTTTTTAAAAAGTTTTTACTATTATTTCATTTGTTTATTATTTTTTTGTATTAAAATTTTATATATATGATAATTTTTGGGATATAAAATAACTAATATTTATATTTCAAAATAAATAATTCATTTAAAAAAATTATTTTTTTAATGACCCGACCCCGATCGGGTTCCACCTTCGCGTGACCCGATCCGTGACTCGACTTTCCCGTGTCCCGACCCGATCAGGTCTCACAAAATTTCAAAAAACCCGACCTGATCTGACCTGTGAACACCCGTAGTAAAAAGTTACGACGGCAGTGTGCATTTTATTATGGTGGGCATCTCTGTAGATGATGCAATGACCCAATGTAATTTATCTGGTTCGGGCCACACCATCAAGTTGGAACTAATGATTAGAAAAAATTAAGAGTAAGTTTGATAGAGAGTATTACATTAAAAATATAAATTAACTTATAAATAATGGAATAAATGCTAGATATAAACTAACATGTTCAATTATCATTTAGTTATAAGTATTTGAATACTGTGAAGTTTTACTGGCGGTCCTATCTGATATTATATTTGAAGTATTTACTATAATTATATATGATATGTAACTAAAACAAGTTCTTACTAGTGGGGCAGAACACATAATTAGCCCACTGAACTTTTATCCGACATCTCAATAGTCCACCAAACTTTTTTTTTCACCCTTTAGCCCACTGAACTCTTAAAAACGGTGTAACAAACTCATTTAGTGTAACACCGTTCTGTTTACCGTCCACGTCAGATTTTTCCGTTAGGAGTTGATGACGTGGCAGCCAACAGTGCAAATGCCAAATATAACATAACACATAATTGACCCCCTGAACTTTTATAATACATCCCATTAGCCCCCTGAATTTCAATATTATACCTATAAGCCTACATAACTCTCATAAATGATGTTAAAAACATTTATAACTACATAAACTATCATCAACACAATCATGTCTTGAAAAAATTGCAAATGGTCTATTTAATTTCATTTGAACATTAATCAACACTACTAAAAAAATAAATTTTCAATATTAAAAAAATAATAGTAAAACACAATCATATCTAATTTTTAATAAATAATTTTAGAATACATGTGACACAACATATTAAATGGTCCACAATAACAACACAGAAAGACGAAAAAGAAACAGAATATTGAAACGAAAAATACAAAATAATAGACTTAGATTAACCAATAGTATCTAGAATAATGATATTTGTTTAATTTAAAGTGTGTAACAAACATGTTTAGATCAACAAATAATGATATTTGTTGATAATTTAAGTACCATGAATTTGTGTTTAATATGTTGCGTCACATTTATTCTAAAATTATTTATTAAAAATAAAAATATGATTGTGTTTTACTATTATTTTTTTAATATTGAAAATTTATTTTTTTAATAGTGTTGATTAATATTCAAATGAAATTAAACAGATCATTTGTAATTTTTTCAAGACATGATTGTGTTGATGATGGTTTATGTAGTTATAAAGAGTTTTTAACATCATTTTTTAGAGTTATGTAGGCTTAGAGGTAAAATATTGAAGTTTAAGGGGCTAATTGGATGTATTATAAAAGTTCAGGTGGTCAAATATGTGTTCTGTTATATTTGACATTTGCATTGTTGGCTGCCACGTCATCAACTCCTAACGGAAAAATCTGACGTGGACGGTAAACGGAACGGCGTTACATTAAATGGGTTTGTTACACCGTTTTTAAAAGTTCAGTGGGCTAAAAGGTGAAAATAAAAATTTGGTGGGCTATTGAGATGTCGGATAAAAATTCAGTGTGCTAATTATGGATTCCGCCTACTAGTGGTGAAAATTGGTATTTAAAGGTTGGGTTGTTCTCAATTTAGCTTGGGGTTTGAATAAGCCACTGCAATCGCACGCTGTCTTTTCAGACCGATGGACTCATTAATAATTATTTGTATGAATTGTGAAAATGTCAATTCCTGATCAAATGTGAGTTAAGTCTAAACTAATTTATAACCCATTTCTTTTATTATTTGATCCCGAATGTTCAGTTAAATAAAACGTTTGAAAATTATTAGATCCAGTCCCGAGACAGCAACAACATTTTATTCTAATGTAGTTGGTAGTAGAGGTGGTCACGGTTCAGTTCTCTATTTTTAAGAGAAAAAATAAAAAAAATTGGTTCGGAACCGGTACCTAACCGAACCTTAAGGTTAAAGTTCCAAATTTTATGGAACCGTAACCGAACCGCTTGGGGATTCGATACCTTACGGTTTCATCCGGTTCGATTTCAGATCGGTTTCGATTCCGAATCAGAACTGTGGCCGTTTTTAGTTGGTAGTATATTATACATCATAAATATTCATGTGTAGACCGGAGAGAATTGAAAATTTTGGGGGAAAAAACATAGGATTATACATAATGTAGTGGGCGTTGGTGGACTATGAATTTTGCTTCAACGGAGGTCATAATGAGGAAACAAAAAAAAATCAATAAACTGCAATTCATCTCGCAAGCACATGTATATGCATAATGATGGCTTAAAATTTTCAAAATCTTTATCATTATCATGGGTTTGTAATCTTTGCAATAATGTGATTCCTGAATATTCAGGAAAAAGAGCCAATAGAATTTGTCGTTTTTATTGTAATGAGCACGGTATCTTTTGTCGTTTTGGACGCAAACTTTGCAACTTAAAGCAAAAAAAAAAAATTGAAAATTAAAATACACCCATAATGTGTAGTTGCTTAAAAAAAAAAGCACCGAAAAAAAAAAACCTTTAATCATTCAAACCAAAAGCCAAAAACGGTCAGAAGCCAAACACCCACCACAAGTACTTGTTGAATACTTTCACATCTCCGGCTCTCTTTAATCATTTCCCACTCTTATTTACTTTTCTGTGAAAAGCCACCGAGGGCATTTTTTTGTGTGAAAATTTTCATAATAACTAAAATTTTAGGGGGGAAAAAAAAAGGCAAAGACTAAAGAGTTTGTCATTTAGGTGTCTTTTTTTAGACCCCACATCAAGAGACATAAAATGTCCTTGGGGCTTGGGCCAGTGAATAATTTCGTGGGGGCCCGAATAATCCTACACGACCAGCTGCAGGTTCAGTCTGTACAATCTTATGTGTTTTGCTTTTGACCGATATCTCGGGTTCGCGGAGAACCAAGTTTTTTATTCTTTTCTTCCTAATTTTTGATAGCGATATTATGAATATTAACCCATACGATAGTCTAAGTGGTAAAAATTTAGGATTTGAGTGTCGAATCTAATTAAATATATTTTATTGGGATCATGTCTCATGATGTAAAAAGTCAATGACTTACGTTGATCTGTGTTGGAAAATTTCCGAGGGCACGAGACATATGTCTCGGGGATTAATTGAGGTATACCTAAGTTGGTTCGTGTGAAATTACAATTTAAGAACTGATAAAATGTGTTTGTTTCTTGATAAATTAAAAGAAACACAATATAACAAATTAGAGAGAAAGTTGGATGAATGTAGAAACTTTTGTATTCATCGACCACACATACAATGGATGCCTTTGATATATTTATATTACATGCTCAGTTGTCACGTGATCATCACACGTTTTGTAACTAACTATTTAACAAAAAACTAACTTTTAACAGTTTAGTAATTTATAACTAACTATTAACTAACTCTTCATTAGTGTCATTATTAACAGCCTTCTTCAAACTCAATTTCTTGGAATAATGTTGAGCTTGGATCTTAGGTGAACAAACTGATCAAAGGTCAATGGCTTTGTCGAGATATCTGCATATTGTTCATGACTAGGAACATGTCGAATCTAAAACTCTTTTTTTGCTATGTGATATCTGACAAAATGAAGATCTAATGTTTAGTTCGGGAATGGTACTTAGGGTTGCTAGCAAGGGCTTCAGCACTATTGTTGTCACACTTCAACACTAGTATTGATCTAAGAGGCGGCTTTAAGCTTATGTAACAAGTATCCAATCCAAAAGACTTAATATGTTGTCAAATCAAGTGCTCAATATTTTGATTTATGTTATGGACCGAGAGATAATATGTTATTTCTTTGATGACCATGACATAATATTATTGCATAGATACACACAGTACCCCATACAGACCTTCTGTCATCAAGGTCTGCCCCCAATCTGCATCAGAATAAGCTGTTAACTCAAGAAACCCTTGATTGTATAACTGAAGACCATAGCCTGCTTTACTTTATAGGTATCTTAGAACACGTTTACAAGCTTGCCAATGCAGTACAGATGGAGAAGACAAAAATTGACTTAGCTTATTGACAGTAAAAACAATATCACGTCTAGTGAGCACCACATATTAGAATGATCCAACAATGCTTCGGTAGAGAGTAGATTTTTCAAATGCTTTCTATTTGTATTTCACAAGTTTCTCAGTTGTGATAATAGGTGTTGGACACCATTTGCTGTCAATCATATGTGCCTTAGAGAAAATATCACCAATATATTTTGTTTGAGATAAATACAAACCATCAGCTAAATGTGTAACCTCCAGTCTAAGAAAGTAGTTGAACTCTCCAAGATCCTTCAAAGTTGTGTTGAGCTTTGAAATAAGAACTTCAACAAGGGTGGAATTTGAGCCATTTATCAATATGCCATCAACATAAATCAATACTATCACAATATGAGCATTCAAATGCTGAATAGACATATATGAATCTGATTTAGTAGTGACAAATCCCCATTCAATCATAGAGCTTTTCAGATTATCATACCAAGCCCTTGGTGCTTGCTTAAGGCCATACAATGCCTTGATTAATTTGCACAAGAAGGGTGTTGTGTATCTAAAAACCCTTCAGGTTGATGAATATAAACATCCTCTGTAAGCACTCCATTAAGGAAGGCATTATTAATGTCTAACCTGTCAATGTTTCATTACAGCCAAGCTTAGGACAACTCTGACTGTACATGGCTTAACTACTAGGCTAAATGTCTTAAAGAAATTCACCACATAGGTTTGATGAAATTCTTTTACAACAAGCCTTGCTTTATACTTAGAGATATTGCTATCAGGATTGTGTTTGATCCTAAACACCCATTTTTTGCCTACTAAATTGGGAGCAACTTCAAAAGTACTAAAGTCCAGGTTTGATTTATTTTCAAAGCATCAATTTCTTCATTCATGGCTGTAAACCATTTTCTACTGGCCATGGTACTTTTCACACTAACTGGTTTTGTATCTTGAATTGCAACTAGATATGTCTTATGTTTGAAAGCGCTTACTTTAGATCTAGTAATCATAGGATATTGATTTTGATGTAAAGGTGCTCTGGCCTCATAGCAACACTTTTGGAGGCATTTTGTTCTATAGAGGCTAATGGTGGTGAATTAGTGCAAACATTTGAGTCTGGTTGAGATTCTGCTGATGAAGTTTGTATGCTCTTATTGTCAATGATGTTTACAGTAGAAGAATTTATGGGACAATGAATAGTGATTTGTGAAGTAGAGACAAAATGTTCAGGAATGATGGAATCAGATTTGGGTTGAAACAAGAAGTTATAAGAGACCTCATTTTCATTGAATTGAACATGTATAACAACATAAATTATCCCATAAGAAGCCAAGCATTTGTACCATTTATGAATAAGACTAAACCAATCAAAACACACTTTTGATAATGAAAATCCAACCTATGTTGGTTATAGGCCTTAAAAGAATGAAATATTAACATCCAAATGCTCTAATAAACTGATAAACATGCAATTGACAATGAAGTTTCTGAAAAGGTGATTGGTTCTTAAGAACTGTACTAGACAATCTATTGATAAGAAGTTTTGCTGTATGGAATGACACCCACCAAAATTTCAAAGGCATTTGGGCTTGAGCAAGTAAAGTTAATCCTGTTTCCACAATGTGTCTATGCTTTCTTTCTAAAACTCCATTTTGATGATGGGTGTGAGGGAAACTAAGTCATATGTTAACCCTTCTGACTCAAGAAAGGATTCAAAGGATTTAAATTCTCCCCCATATAAGTTGGGAGGGCATTGATGGAGAGCTGAAACTATTTTTCAACCAAAGTTTTAAACCTCTTAAAGGTTTGTAAGGCTTCAGACTTGAATCTAAATCTAGACATATCTAGTATAGTCATCTACAAAGAAGATATAATACTTATATCCATTTAAAGAATGAATAAAGGCAGAGCCACACAAATCAGCATGAATGAGCTCTAAGGGTTGCCTAGTAGAGATTTCAGTGGTGGAAAAGTGTCATTGATGCACTTTTCCAATTTGACATGCATCACAAAATTGAAAATGAACATTTGATTTATAAGATATGAGAGGTTATGATGCCAACCAGGTTTGTAAAACATGTTTATGTGGGTGTCCAAATATGTTATGTAACAGATTTAGTGCAACAAGGTTTGCAGTATTTACAAAAGCTTCTAAATGAGAGTTTGTTGTATATGAATTTTTTTACAGATACATCGGCTTTATTTGTATCAAGAATTGATTTAGGTTTGAGAGCTGAAATCAGGGAATGATCATCACTGGACATGCGCTTGTACAATCCTCTGTCATCAATACCTCTAGCTAGAAGTGTCTCATGCACTTTGTCCTTAACATAACAAGCATTTGAGTCAAATTCAATGTATATATTATTATCAACAAGAAGTTTGGATATACTCAGGAGTTTCCTGGTGATTCTAGGCACACACAGAATATCAGACAAGTAAAGTTGATAATCATAAGTGAATTTCAAATTCATAAATCCAGTATGAGTTATAGGGATACCTTGTTTATTGCCTACTAACAGTTGTTGATTACCTAAGTATTCTCTAGATTCAGTCAGATTTTGTATGTCATTTGTGATATAATGTGTTACTCCACTGTCGATGAACCATCATTGATCAACAATACCATGTTGTGTTGTCATGAAAACAGCCTTTGGTCCTTGATTCTGACCAGATAAGTGTCCTGAAAACTGACCACATTGACCATTGTATCCATAGAAACCAAAGTTCTTATAACCACTATAATTACCAATACCAGAGAAGTCTCTATTGAATCTGTTTCTACATTCTATTGATGGGTGATTAGGCTTAAAGCAGATCTGACATACAATATTAAGCCCTCTACCATTGCCTCTTGAAACACCACATCTATTGAAACCAAAATTTCCAGAATTACCATTGATATCTCCTCATAAATTACCTCTAGAGGTATTTCCACTGTAACCACCTCTGAAACCTCATCTAGGATTATAACCATTATACCAACTGCCTCTACCATGAAAGTATCCTCTGCCATCATTATTGTTACTACCTCTACCATAGTTTCCTTGATTCCAATTAGCCTTACCATTCCAGTTATTTACACTCTTTCCAGAACCAGTTTGAGCCATGTTAGCAGCAAAATTCTACTTTGTTTATTTATTATCATAAACATGATTGCTTTCTAACCTAGCTTCATGACTCAACAGCATAGCATAAGTTTCATTGACACTCATAATATAAAAATTTGCTTCTATATACACCACTACTAGATCATAGTGTTGACCTAAGCCAATGATCAAATTCGTTTTAAAATCCAGACTACTAACTGGACTTCCAGCCAAGGCTAATTCATTAGCAATTGCCTTTAACTTTGTGAAGTACTATGACATTGTTAAGGATCCTTTACGAAAATTACTCAATTGAGTTTTGAGATGTACCTTATGTTGAGGTTTTATAGGTAATTATAGGGTTAGCGTAGCGGAACGCAGAAAATCATAATTTTCCGATTTCAAAAATTGTTCTTGGATCAATTAAATAAACTTATTTATTTAATTACCCAATAATTAAAATCTGAAATTTTAACCCAAGATATCAAATTTCCTATAATTATCGATTTACCCCTAAACTTTACAATTTGCTCATTTTGGTCCTTAAATTGTCAAATACATATTTAATTGATTCCAAATCAATCCCAAAATGATTTATACATGTCTAATACATGAAAATATAATTTGCAACAAAAATTCATAATTTTCTGAAATTACCGAACAACCCCAGTAATTTCCAGGATTTACAATTTGGTCCTTTTTAGTTCAAAACATGTCATATATACATCCAATTACATCACATATATGAAAAGCCCTAAATTTGGAAAAAGGTTATGAACCCTAATTTTATAAATTCCATAAATTGACAAATTAAACAAATTCAATACTTTAATCCAATCCTTACCACACCAAACAAGTCTCACCACTTGAAATAACTTAAGAACAATTCTAGGTTATAATTGAGTGAGATTAAAACTCTAGAATGACAACTTTGATTACTAATTAATCAAAATAAGCTTAATTACTCCTAATAAGCTTATTTATTAAACAAACATGCAAAACATCTCCTACAAGTTTCCAACACATTTAATTACAAACTAAAAGAGTAGAGCCATCATTTTAGCAACACAAATTGAAGTTAAGAATAATATAAACAATTTCTATGTTGAAGGGTGTAGAGAAATGCTTACAAAATTCAAACTTTTGCTTTGTTTTTCTTTGTTTTCCTTCAAATTTTATCTCAACTCACTTTGTAATTCTTGTTGGTAACTTGTGTTAAGTTCTTGAAATGAAAGCAAAATACTTTTGTTATACACACCACTATGGCCGAAACTTGTGTAAAGAATATCTAGATATTCTTTTAATTTTTATTTCCAAAAATTAAATGGTAAATGACTTTATTAGATTACTTGTTACAAATGACAACCTTTATCATAAAGTAAACTTTACAAGTGAACCAATAAAATCATGTCATTTCCTAACATTAATCATGGCATAAGATATTTATTTTTCAATTAATTTAATTATTTAACAATTAAATAATTAAATACAAATATCTTAAATATATGTATTATATTTACATTAAATATCTCAAATACATATATTAATGATATATGTCAAATATCATAATTTGACAATTAATTAATATGTATTTAATAATATCAAATATTAAATACAAATACAAATAAACTAGGAAATGACGATTAGGTCTCTTCGCATGTATTTTTCGTTTAACCGTTAAACGACTTATAAATAATCAGTATTATTCATAAAAGTTGCCCTAATGCTATACGAGTATATTTCACTAGTGAGACTCTATAGGTTCAGACATATCCGTCACGAAATCTAATTTTGTGTCCATAATCTACCCACCCGTAAATTATGACGAACACGGATAAACTCTCTGAACCATATAGGTCGAGGTCATATCATACGTATAATCCTTCTGTCACAGGTATCCGGATTATTCCAGAGATATATATATAAACGTCAAATATCTATAGATATAATCACGTCGACGTTTCTATTAGCAATCTTTTAATAACACTTAGAACTAATTTCTACAGTGTACCACAGACCCATGGATTTAACAGATTGTTAATTCCATATTGAATACATATGATATGTATACAGAACTGACATATCCTTTCTTGATACACACAGGATATCCTGAGCAGTGAGCATCAGTCTACACCCAACGAACATGAGAAGGTCTGATCTAAATAGATCGGTGACGTGAATGACATCTAAGTGTGGAGGATAACTCATATATCCACAGTGGTATCTCAAGTCAAAGAATCACTATGCTCCCTCAACCCGAGAAGATTCTTATTGACGTTGGTGTATCATCCATTAAGAATCTTTGGTGAGTCGTTCATTGTTTATCCATTATAAACACCTACAGGTCTATACGAGTCTCCAAGACTCATGATTCATTGAGAAACCATCGGAATCTAAGATTCCAATATACGGCATGTACCAGTCTCAACAGATTTACTTTACTGACCAAGTAGTGTAAACCTTGACCAGGAACTGTCTAAGAATGACAACGTCATGATACAACTCAATGTCAGTTGCGACGCTTTTGCAACATTATCATAACTAATCATTCTAAGGTTTGTTACGTCTTTACCATATAAAAGATGATGTTATATAAAAGAAACTGTTTATTTTATTCATAATAAAATATTACATTAATATTTACAAGGAAATACATAATAAAATTGACGCTCGGAGCATCAACCCTAACACCTTATTGGCCATGGACTCTGAGCCAAATTTTCTCCAAGATTTGTCCAAATATCATGATAGGATGAAGCACCTACAACAAGGCTCATAATCTCAATAGAAATGGATGACAGAAGCCAGCTTAGCAGAAGCTGATCTTGACGGTCCAGATCTCGTACTCAGGATTTGATCTTGTCTCAGCTGTGCGATCTGTTGATTCTGATTTAATGAACTGATTGGGACACGATCTTATTCCATTGAGAATATCTTCAACTCCATTACCACGTACTGAAGAAATTACTTGTGACTTCCAAATAATCTAATTAGATCAATTCAATTTTACAGGTGATATGAATGTAAACATAGTTGAAGACATAAGAGATGATGTGTTTGCATTTGAGGAAGCCATGAATAAGCCTTTTTAAAGCTCTGATACCATGTGGAATTACAATTTAAGAATGGAAGAAAGTGTTTGTTTCTTGAGAAATTAAAAAAAAAAAACACAATGAGAAAATTTAGAAAGAATGTTAGATGAATTTAAAAAACTTTTGTATTGATCGACCACACATATAATGACTGCCTTTGATTTATTTATATTACACGATATCTCGATTACCAAAAAAAAAAAAAAAGATATTCCAAATATTCTGTGTTTTATTTTTCATTTGAAAGTGAATACTTGGTTTATTTGGGAGAGTTTTTTTTCACAATAATTTATACATTTTACAAGTCATTAATTTATATATATATAACTATTTAGTAGTTGCGGCTGTCCAAATTGTACTTGATTTTTTGTTTGAAGCCGTGATAAGTGATATCAAAATCAAATATACATGAAAATATTTAAAGAATAGTCGAAAATATTATACTGTAATATGATTGACACTTATGATAAAAAAAAAAAAATTACTGAGATCATCATGTTTAGACGGCTCTGTTAAGATATATATATATATATAAATTTTGTATATACGAGATTAAAACGGGTTGTATCTCTTTCCAAATGGTCAGAGAGAATTTCTTCTCACCATGCTCACAGAAAGACTTCAATTGAGAAGTGATTTACCACTTGACTGTTGGTGATTTTCATTTTTTTTTTAATTATTATTTTAAAGTATGATGTGATGTGAAAATGCTTTAATTTTTGTTGGTAGGGTTTTGATTCAATCATGGAGGCTTAAAAATGGATACATCATTATCGTCAAAAGTGTTTTCAAAACTGAGAAAGTGATTATGTTTGGCTTTTACTTTTATAAAAAAAAAAAAAAGAAAAAGAAAATATTATTGGAGATGACAAAAGGTGATTGTTGTTGGGATTAAAGTGAGGCTGGCTTTGATGTTGTAAAGACCAAACACAGCATTATCTTCTTTTTTGACTGATGTTATACATATTCGTGCCCAACATTATCCTTTGATTGATTGTACCTTTTATTTTTGAATCTTTTTTGGTCGTAATTGCACGTACATGCACTTCATTTTATTAGTTTATTTTTATTGTTTATTTTTATCAAAACTTTTTTAATCTAACCATTTTCATTATTTGAATTTTACTAATTATTTTAATTAAAACGAAATCTAAAGATTTTCAAATATTTGAATAAAAAAAATTACTATTTATGTTGAGTCTAACCCTTTATTTGGATTGAATGCAAGGAGCCAATGAGGTTTATTAAAGTATGGTAAGTTAAGGTAATAAAAGAGGAAATAAAGTATGATATGATAAAATGATGGTTTAATAATATTGTTGTATTTGGTTAGAAGATATTTAGTAAGGTTAAATATAAACATACAGAATTATCCTTCAAGTTCACATCATGATATTGAGTTATGACAAGTTTTTTTTTAGTTTTCATGTATATGATTTACAGTTCACGTTGTTGTTTATGGTATGTATATAATTTACAGCTCAACTTTCTCGATTTACTTATACTTCACGAATCAGGTTTGGGGTAAACTCATGTGTAACATTATGTTATTATATGTTTCGTTCCCAATTTTCACTCATTAAGTCGTTCGTTCGAATTATTCTTTCCCCTTTCAATTCATGTGTTGCAGGTCTTTCACGCATGTAGAGGACAAGCTTTGGAGAAGATGGGCACCAACTGTAGTCATTAGGAACATGTTTTCGGGGGTCTACATGTATATGCATTTATCATGTTAGTCATGTGACCGAAATTTTTGTATGTATATAACATGTTATAAAACGTATGTTTCAAATTGTTCATGCATATCATATGTCAGTCATGCATGTATTCAATAATAGACAGCTCAATTGCTTGTGAAAATAGTACAAATACAAGTCTAGAACAGGTTATGACAAGTCACACATGTACACGTCATAAGGCTCAGTGAGATGATAATGTCGTCTCTTGTCGGTCACATCTTAGGAAACTGAGATGTGACATGTTGGTAGCAAATTTTGGGCAGGATGAATATCTTCACTTTTTCAAGAATATCCAAAGACCATACTGAACTCCAAAAACTACTCTTCTTTTGTGAGCTGCTAGGAGGACTGATTGCTTTCATCCTACAAGCAATCAGGTACCCAATGTTCACCGAATATCTTCCATATTTATCGGTAATGCCATATAAGTTTATCAGGTTTTGGTGCTCTAGGTAGGAGGATTGCAAGAATTACAGCTACATCATCTTATCTGAAGGAATAGTAAATTTCATCATGATCCCACTGGTTTCCTGTCGTAATTAGCTCCACAACCTTCCCATCAGCCCATATACCAGCAAATGGTCTTGCTTTGGAAAACTGAAATGAACACTTAATTTCCCTACAGGATACTCCTCCATATAAAATAGATGGCCTGGATCATATCTGACCATGCATAAAATCTTAATTTTTGAAGTATATGGTCTTTAAGATTCTCGATACTAAAGACTCAGGCTCTTAGGTCACACGCCATCCTTACTTGGCAACCAAAGCCTGGTTAAAACTAGATAAATCTTTAAATCCCAATCCTATTCGATATTTAGCTTGGCTTAATTTCCCACACCTTGCCCAAAGAATTCCTCTCTTCTCTGCAGTTGAGTCCAATCAAAAAGCCGTTATGGCTTTCTGAATTTCCTCATACAAACCTATAGGGATTCGGAACACACTCATGGAGTTACTGCTTTAATGAGGATTTCTTTACCACCAGAAGAGAATAATTTGCTTGGAGACTACATTGAGATTAAAAATTCGGTTTATTACTTCATCTTGGTTCGGCTGTGTGTTCCCACTAAAAAACATTGAATACTATTCAAAATATAATACTTGTCCAGACGCTGCTGAATATTTATCAAAAATGGCTTTCAGCTCCTTGCAGTCACCTTCTGAAGCTCTAGTAAAAACCAGACTATCATCTGCGAACATCAAATGTGAGATTGTAATCTCCTTATTGTAATCAATGTGATTACTTGATCAACCATAACATATTAAGTGATAATTATATTTGTGATGACTTGAATCAAGGATCTCAAAATCTTTATAATATTTTATATGTTATCATGAGCTTAGTCGTATGGGGTTCATTCAGGCAAAAGTCCATGTCTCATGAGAACTTTTAGCTGCAACAAAATCTTAAGCCATTTCCGTTGGTTTTCTCACCAAGAAATATCAAACCCAATGGGCCAAGTTTTACGTTTAGACTTACCCATCTCTAATCAAGGATTGTGGGTCGTACCCAGCTTGGAGCATCACGGCCTAGCCATTCAGAGTTCAGACAATCAGACCCACATCAATTTCCTTTGAAAATCTGGTTTTCGGCTACACACATATGCCCAGTTGTGTTTGTTTTGTTTTCATAAAACAACCAATAAAAACAACAGAATTCCAGCTAGTGTTTTGAAAACGAAACCAGTGATCGAATCGGTGATCTAAAATATTTAATAAATCACTGGTTGAATCGGTAAAATCAGATGACATCATAAATAATTTTAAGTAATTTAAAATTATAAACATTTTAATTTTTAATTTTTGGTTTAAAAAATAAGAACCGGTCCAATCCAGATTCACTGTTTTAACCGATTTTTTAGAGATTCAGAATGAATTCATAACTGATTCTCGATTCGACCGGGTCAACCGACCGATCCGATTTTTACGACACTTATTCTAGCTTCCCATATGGAGTAGCATTGTCTAGCTAGTATAATGGCATCATTTAATAAGTGGCCGTCAGATATAACTTTTGTATGGGTAAAATACATTTTTCTAATATAAAAAGCTCTTTTTTAATTTAAGGTTAGTACTTTTATATTTCTAAAATGGGCGGCTCGGTGCAGTTTTGTGAAAAGTGAGAACACATGTTAACATTTAAGAGAAATTAATCCTTAAAAGGGACGTGGCTTGGTAGTATATGGTTCAAAATCTCACATTGAGGTATTATGTTCGAATTTAGAGAGTCCGTTTCTTAGAAGAGCCTGAGACAGTCTAGGGTTTTACCTGCTCCCCTTAAGCTCGGAATTAGTGATTTGGTGGCAGGGTTTCCAACGATTCCGAAAAAAAAATTTAACAGAAATGAAGTCTTCGATGTGTATTGATGGTAAAGAACTTAGAACTTAAATGCCATATTTTGGGTTTAAGTCAAATGATGTATTTCTTGTAAGATGTCCTCAATGGTCGTGACTTGGTTGTGTAGGATCCAGGATCTCACCTGGGTTCGAATCCAGAGAGTGTATTTCATGTAAGAGTCTGGGACAGTTAGAGGTTTTATCTGCTCCGTTTAAGCCCAGAAGGGATGAATTGACGGCGTGATTTCCAACGATTCCAAAAAAAATATGTATTTCTTGTAAGATCATATGACAGCTGGTTGTTTTACTTGCTACGTTTAAGCTCGAATCGGACGATTTGACGGCGTGATTTCTACTGTTTCAAAAAAAAAAAAAAAACAGAAATGAAATATATGTTGATCTATTTATTAAAAAAAGGTGTCTTTTAGAATTAGTAATGCTTTAAAGGGAGCATGTTTTCATGGCATTTTGAAACAATAATAAGGAAAAATGCCGATCAAAAATTCCAATGTGCTTTCATATCAAAATTACCCATTGGGGTGGGGGCAAAAATAAGAAACGTGGTTACCATATGGGAAACAAAAAAGGTCAAATTGAATTATTGAATCAAAACACGAACACGAATGCAGATTTACATCAAATGAATTTGATGATCATGATTGAAGAAGCTACATGACCCCACAGCCACCTGCCTCTCTATGATTGACTTCACAGTCTGCTGATTGATTTCCTTTTCACCATGCATTGCATGTCCTCAGCCGATTATTAGGGACGGTTGAAAAATTTGGGCTCGGTCTGGTTCGTCCGGAGTTGAAAAATCACGGGCTGGATCCTGGATTATGAGGTTTGGTTCGGGTCTGGATTCGAGCCGGGCTCAACATAATAAACTCGGGCTTTAAAAAATTATATATATTAATATATTTATATAATAAATTATATATATATATATATATATATAATTTTTTATTATTAAAGAATCGGGCCGGATAAAGCTCGGACCGGCAGATGCTCGGGCTGGGCTTTTATCGGGCCCGGGCTAAAAAGTCCGGCCCGAACCTGATCCATTGCCATCCTTACCAGTTATGGCACCAAATATAATTAATGATTAAGGCTCTTAATTTTTTTTATAATATTATGGTACTGTTAAACACTTCAAAATATATATATATATATATGATTTCTTAAGTGAAATATGATATCAAAACCACGTAATAATGAGAGAGTGAAATAAGTCATAGATTTTTCTAATTTTGTAAATGATACCGTGTGGGATAAAAATGGGATAGATAAAGAGTATTTGTTACATTCAATTCACTAGGGTTAACGTATAAAAAGTCTATTTCAATCATGAGCTTTGCGCTAGAAGTTATCTATAACTTGGGTTCCCATTCCTTTTTATGTTTGCGATTAAGTTGTTAATGAGAGTACTGAATGTTGAATGATGTATGCTTATGCTCTAATTATATTAGTGAATAGTGAATTATTCCAACCCACTTTATTGCCTACAAGTTTTTTGGCTTATATAGGGTCACACATATGTAGGTGTCAAGCCTTGACTGTTACTTGTCCATAACTAGATTACTCTTCAGATACATGGTATACATTTAGCATGATACATGCTCTAATATAGTATTAGGTGTAATCACACATGTTAATTGTTGGGGTTGGTGCTCAGAGCGCCAATTCCCGGTTGTATTTCTTTTGAATACTTCTGTAAAACATTATTATTATGAATAATATATGCAGTTTCTATAATATAATGTATCTTTTTATATGGTAAAGACGTAATGACCTTAGAATGATTAGTCATGATACTGTTGCAAAAGCGTCGCAACTGACATTGAGTAGTATCATGACGTTGTCATTATCAGACTGTTACTGGTCAAGGTTTACACTACTTGGTCAGTATAGTAAACTCGTTGAGACCGGTACATGTCGTATACTGGAATATATGATTCCAATGGTTTCTCAATGAACCATTAGTCTTAGAGACTAGTATAGACATGTAGGTGTTTATAGCGGATAAACATTGAACGACTCACCGAAGATTCTTAATGGATGGTACACCAACGTCAATAAGAATCTTCTCGGGTTAAGTAGCACTTGTGATTCTTAGACTTGAGATGCCATTGTGGGCACATGAGACATCTTCTACACTTAGATGACAGTCACGTCACCGATCTATTTAGATCAGACCTCCGCCTGTTCGTTGGGTGTAGATAGATCCTCAGGGTGTCCTATGCGTATCAAGATATGATCTGTCAGTTTTGTGTACCAGAGCATAAGTAGTCCATATGATTAGCAATCAGATAAAACCATGGGCCCGTGGTAAAGTTTAGAAGCTAGTTCTAAACATTCTTTTAGAGATTGGTAATAGAATAGTCGACTGGATAATCCCCATAGAGATTTGACGTTTACATCTATATCTCTGGGATTTATCCGGATACCTGTGACGGAGGAATTATACATTTGCCATGACCTCGACCTGTATGGTTCAGCGAGATTATCCGTGATCGTCATAATTTACGGGTGGATAAATTATGGACACGAAATTTGATTTCGCGACGGATATACCTGAATCTATAGAGTCTCAATAATGAAATATACTCGTAGAGCACTAGAGCAACAAATATAAATAATGTTGATTATTTATAAAGTCGTTTAAAGATTAAACGCAAAATACATGCTAAAGGAACCCGATAGTCATTTGATTAATTATTGTGTATTTACATTTAATACTTGATTAATTTAAATACACATTAATTAATAGTCAAATTGAGATATTTGACTTATATCCTAAATGAATATATGTATTTAATATTTAATGTAAATATAATACATATATTTAATATATTTGTATTTAATTGAATAATTAATTATTTAATTGTTAAATGATTAAATTAATTAAAATATAAATATCTTAACATTTGGATATTTGGTTTAAATGATTAAGTTGCCTTTGTTGACTTAATATAAATATCTATAAAGTGTTATTTAGATATTTAATCAAGTTGATCAAAGAAAATGAAATTAATATTCTTGTATTTGGCTTGGCCAAATTCGGCCAAGGCTAAAGTGTAACAAGTATATATTGTTTTCATTTCATTTCACTTTCTAACCTCAATACACTTTCTAACCTAAACTCCATTAAAAGAAAAACAAAGAAGCTAGAGAAAAAGAAATGAAAAACCAAAAGAAAGGCTTGGATTTAGTAAGTTTTCTCAACTTACTATTAGATAAGAAAATGTTCCTTATGATCTAGGCAACATCTTGTGATGTTCTTAAGTTATTCTTTTCTTTATTCTTTGTGTTTTTGATGAATGGAAGTTTGGTGGAAGTGTTGAGCATGTATAATGATGGAAGCTTATGACTATTGTAGTAATAAGTATTCTTTTATGGTTTTGGAAACCTTGTTGCTAATCTAGAGTTGTTGACCCACTCTTAGATGACCTAGATTTGATCTTGAGTTGTTTCATTGTGTTGAGACTTTGATTGGATGGAAGAATGATGATTAAAGTAATTGATTTAAACTATTTGGTCTAATTTGTCCAATTTGAAGAAATTGAAAAATTAGGGTTCATGACCAATTCCAAATTTGGGGCTTTTCATTTATGTTGTGTATTTGGATGTGTATATGATGCATATAAAGTTTCATGTTGATTGGATTACATCTTGATGTGTTTTGAAGCATGAAATGACAAAGTGCACAAAATGGCACCTTAATGGTGCATTCGGCCAAATGGAGAAAAATTGGGGATTTGGTTGCTTTTGGTGTTTTGATGTTTTGAACATGCTAAGTTCATCTTAGAAATGATTTAGAATCATTCAAAATTGATTTGATCAATTTCGGACTAAAATGGACAAAAATACCAAGTAAGAGTAATTCGGTAAATTCACTTAAATATGATTTATTGAAGTTTATTTTCATAATTTGATTATTGGATAATTAAATAAATATGTTTATTTAATTAATCCAAGAAAAAGTTTTGAAATCGGAAAATTTGATTTTCCACCGCTTCCGCTGCATTACCGGATTTACCCCCTAAAAACCCCTACATTAATATACATGTTAAAGTATGTTTGCATGCTAAGATAAATCGAATGGCATTAAAGTCTAATAGTCTTTTATAGTGATATACATGACATCATATACTCCGAAGTATTAATGTTAAGGTTGAAATGCTTTCGGTGTACTCTGATGGGTTCCGGAACGGGTTTAGATCGGACTGGAATCGGCTCGGAGTCTCTCCATTCCGGAATGGAATGACCTTGGAGTGCTGTTACTCCAGAGTAACGTCACTCCGAGGTCGGGGCCTGATTGTTCCGGTCAAACCCTAGTTTCTTTGGAGGTGTCTAGATTTCGGAGTCAGGTTCAAATTGCATTCAGGGTCGTTGGACTTTGAGAGTAACCTCTAACTCATGTCTACTAGTGCGATAGTTGTTGGGGATGAGCATCGAAAGGGCGCAGTGGAAGGCGAAAATGATTTTTAAATATTTTAAAATTTTCCGAGCGAATTAATTAATATCAAATATTTTTAATTCACTCAAATAAGTTTAAATATATTATTTATTAACAGTTAATAACATAATATATTTTGAAACACGACGAAATATTTTACGAAAATATTTTTCGATAAATATTACGCGTAACGGGCAAACAGTCAAACCGGTTTACCAACCACTGAGTCGGGTCAACCCGGTCACTTGGACAGTATTCGGTCAGACCTTAAGCTGCCCGAACAGTGCCCAGTTCGTTGGTTTCACAGCCGCAACTCAATGAGCCTATTTCGACGCGAATTTCACCGTTTTCTCTCATTTTCGCCCTGGAACAATTTCCGAAATTAATCCACCACCCAATACCCATCCAAAATCATCCAAATAACATACATTTTTATGAAAAATATTCTGTTTTAAGGGACCATATCAGATCTGATCCAGTTTTTATTTTTGTCTAATTTTCATGCCAAAATTCAATTTATTCACAAAATTAATCCAATTAATTTACACAAAATTTATCACCATAATACAAAGTTCCAAGAACAATTCTAGGCAACATTAGAGTGACAACATCACTCTAAAATAGCAATTTTAATTTTAGATTAATTCCATAATTAATCATTTACACATGCTTACCAAGAAAAACAATTAAGGTTATTAAACAATCAATCACCAAATTTTGTTTCATATATATATATATAAGTAAGTCATGCAAAATACATATCTACTATATATTTTCATGCTTCAAAACAAAAACAAGAAAAATAGAAATTGGAAATTCCAAATTACCTTAATTTCTAATTTCCAACTCCTTCAATTTTTCTCCTTTGGTATTGATCAATTGTTCAAGAACCCTAACCCCTTTTTTTCTTTTTCTTTTTCAACATATGAGAAGTGGTTTAAAAACCCTAACAAAAATGAAACAACTTCATTTATATTATTTTCTTTTCAAAAAAAAAAACTTCATTTATATAGAATTTTTGCCCAATTTCGAAAATTGCATAATTTTTTAAACAAAATAACAATTATTTTTTGTCATTATTTTGACACCTCATGATCTTATTCAAATAAAATATTTATTTTGATATTTTTATTAATAAAAAAATATGTGTCAAGATCACATGGTTTGATTATTGTAATAATAATAAATGCATTATTCATTTTATCAAAGTTATTTGATTTATATCGCATATTGTCCAATTATCTTGTTTACCTTGATTACTATTGTACCTTCAGACTTAGTGTATGTTTGATGCACAAGAGGAATTAAGTCTGAAGTTAGTAATCTAAATAGTTCATAGAGAGCAAACAAAGAGAGTATTTTGTTTGTGGTTTATCTATAGCTGCGGTTCATTCTATACTTGTATGACGACCTTGATCTGGGATCGTTCATGTAGTGACATGGGAATGAAGGCACCTTGTATGATTAGATCATATAGGACTGGACTCAGATAAATACGAATTTCTTTTAATATCCGTTAACCGAAAAAATTCATTTTATCTAATAGATGGTCATATATGGATTCAATCTTAATCCTGAGTGTACTACGAACTCCTGCATGACAGGCTATGTCATTTGATTTACTATGGTGAGGTTGGTGTTGCATTCTCGGTCAATAACTATGTATTTTGGGGATAGGGTTTGGTGTGTAGCTGAGAACGTTTTATATAGATATAGAATTCACTCATTCTTACGAGAAGCAGAAGAGTATCTCTTTTAAGAGTTAATTCGGGACTTGAATAATTTGAGCGCTCAACTTTTCTATTGCGAATAGAAAGTTTTATATTCATAATTGTTATGAATTAATTGTTCATTATAGAATCAATGGTGCTTAAGAGACAAAATATTCAGAGGGGTTTAACAGACTTTTGACCCGGCTCTATTTATGAGATATTCGTGAAGGGCTATATCCATATGTAATGACTATATCAATGGACACTGAAGTTGTTCGGTTTATTTAATCCATCTACGGTAACTGGAGTTCAACTTCGAGTTTTTTTAGTGTAATAACGCGGAGTTAATAATTCATAATATTTGATTAAAGAGTTTAATTAATATTTCAGAAT
>SKCR01007397.1:0-33974 GCA_019454045.1 Zanthoxylum bungeanum | reverse complement strand
TCATTTTCAAAACTAGAAGGCAGTGACCAGAAAAAAGGGACCCACGCCAACAATGTATGGGATATACGATGGCAATACTCATAAAAGCTAAACTAGACTAGTAGGGTTTACCTAATCTGCAAAATTATAAGAGAAGAAACAATCAGAAACCATGGGTAATCAAATCATAATATCTAATATAGCCACCATGACACGAGAGTTTTCCATGCCTTCATAATTGATATAGATGTGTCAATGTATTCACATCGACAAGAATAATCAATTCATATTCCAATTCTAAAAATTGTCTTAGTAAACACAATCATTCATGAGAACAGAAAAAAAAAATCCTCCTCCCACAGTTAAAGAACCATTAAAATTATATCATGAAGCATTAAAATAATTTGAATCAGATGAAGGTCTAATTTTAGATACTACAACCCAAAGAATTACCTGTGTAGTGTTGACATAAAGTTTAGGGCCCATCAAAGAAAACTGAAGGGATGGGGATGCTTGTTTCCTGCGCCTAAGACCAAGGGGGAGATCACCGTATACTGGAGCCCATTGACGAGGTAACTGAAATTCTAGAAATTGATGGAGTTCCTCAATTGGTGGCTTATCTGCATGATTTAGCATCTATTAGAAACCAATAACATTACTGAATGAGTTAACTACTGCTGTACTGACACAAATTTTTCTCCTTTCGTAGTGATACATGATGCATCTTTTTATCACTATCAGATTACAAGTCACTAGGCATATAAAAATGGTAAGGCAATAGGAAGTACAAAGAGAGACCAAACTGACAGATAAAGATACATATACTCACATCGGAGATAGAGATTCACTGCATGAGTCAGAAATCCATTTCCTTGGACACCAGCCAATAGTGATGTTATTGGCACAAATGACATTGATATAACATTAGGTGACTGCGATACAGTTGAGAGCCACTGGTTATGACTTTGACCAACGTCAACACCTCCCCTTCTGATGGAAATGCTTATCATGTCCTTATAAGGAACATAAAAATATTCTAAAGTCATATCTATGAAAAGGAGACTTCTTTCTTTGGTTTCGGTTTAAAAATGGTACATGAGATATCGAGAAACTTACATTATTCTTTGATGGATTGACGATAGGTGGTTTAGCCAAGTTAGCATACAGACCCTGGAGATCCCAAGGATTTGGATTTTCATCCTAAAACAGAAAATAAGAATGTTAGCACAGAACAGTAAATCTATCATCATTTCTCACAATTGCTAAAAAAAATGAATGGTAACTTTGACAAAACTTTCCTACATCCAGTCACCATGTCATGTATTCTTTCCTCATACCTGACCTTTGTGAAGCATCTTATAAGTGCATTAAGTAATCAAAAATTTATCCCCACAACTAGATAATAATAACGAAAACGATTATATTATTCCATTTACCTTCAGTTTTCCTGATATTTCAGCTGGCTTTGCATCTTCAGAAAATCTATCATCAGCTAACTGTTTTAGAAATTTCAGCACTTCAGGGGGCTGAAGATTAGAATTTCGTAACTGCTTCACGTGAATTACCTCTTTACCACCCATTTTCACTCCAACCACCACATGAGTACCATATTTGTCAATGAACCTGGGAAATTATGTTCTATCATGCATTATTACTAACACTTATGATGTAGCATGTATTTTTGCGGAACAGTTGCAATAATTGATTCAATTTACAATGAAAAATTGGAACAACTTGTACACTGCAGGTTTACAAAAATGCTGGAGGATTCAGCTTCAAGAACTTACTCAGCAAGGGCAACAGGGTCCCATGAAGTAGGCACTTCTTGTTTCACTTGCTCAGACAGTACTATATGAGACCTTGCCAACTCAACATTGTACAAAGATATGAACCAACCATCAAAAGCAAGACTCTTTGCAGCAGATGCGTCCTTCTGCCAGCACCCACTGAACATAAACATTGAATTAAACGGTCCCGATGGAATTTTACCGGATAAACCCAACTCCTGATTAAATTTCTCCGACATCTACATAAAAAAAATTAATAAATAAAAATTGTTTTTGTCAATTTTAGATTGAAATAAAATTTCAATATTTTTGCTAATAAAATATATGGGTCTATATATTTTTCCTCGACCACTCCATGTCGATTTTTAGTCTAGTTCTTATGATGTGCTAAAATAGTGTGGGTGTGGTCTCTTATACAAATCTATGAGCCTAATTCAAAACTAAAAGCTAGCCTGAGAGTTCTGAATTATCTTAACCTTATATCTTTAATATAAAAGAATTAATCCGATATTTATTTCCTCTAAAAATAAAAATAATTAAAAAAAAGGAAAATAGTCAAAATAGTCAAAATAACCTGATTGAAAGAAAGTACGTCAGAGCGAAACCTGGTACGCTCGCCTTTGTCACACTTGATGGAAATAGAAACATCCTTAACAAGAACCCCAAATGGAAAAACCAAGTCTCGTGTCACGCTTTGATCCATTTCAATCAGCCTTGTTGAACCCGAAGGACCCGGTTTGGCTGAAGACAAACGAATATCGTTACACAAATCGTAGCCGAATCCGATCACCGAGACAGCCCTCTCCGCCGCTGACTGCGGGTCCAGCCGATTGTAAGCCATACGCTTGAAGACGATATTTTGTTGTGGATTTTTTTAGAGGGGTTTAAGACCGGTGAATGAATGAATAGTTGAACTTTTCTTTGGTTGGGGGAGTTTACTATTATATTCAAATGTCGTTGTTCGTTGCTGACGATATTCATTTGAATTTTTGACTTCCACACTGTTTTGATTGGACTCTTTCGGTGCTGTTGCAAGCTTTCTAATTTTCTTTTTTATTGGTATTCATTCGATAATAATTTTTATATAATGTACTTTTAAAAAAATTGAATTGATCTAATTAGATTCATCAATTTTAATTATTTTTTATTAAATTTAATTGATTTATTAATTGATTTATTATCTAATTTTTATTGATTAATACTTACTATCGATTTCAAAACAGTGCTCTCTCTTAAACAAGTAGCCGTTTTCCCTTAACCAGGTCGGCCCTGGGGGACGTATGGCGGCTGTCCGGTCGTATACCACGTGGCAGCCTGTTATTTGCTGTTTTGATTGCGTGTGTTACCAAAGAAGATAGTGCCGTGTTTGACAGTTTGAGTATCACCCGCCAAATGACTCTTCTCTTCTTATGTTTTTTGTTTTTTGTCTTTTGTCTTGTAGTCATAATTGGGATTTTGGGTATCAGATTTAGTTATGATCACACGATTTCTTGCCCAATTAGACAAAACAGGGGTGGCACACTTTGATCGGGTTAGATATCATTATAAAAATTTTATAATTATAATTATTTATATTTAAAAAATAATAATTGTGTGATTTTTTATTAAAAAATTATATTTATTTTTGATTGTAGATTTGGTTAACTACAATTCGATTTTTTAATTTTTTAATACTAACAATAATAAATTAATATATTCATAGAATTTAATATTTACTTAAAAAAATTTATAGGTAACTCTTCTAATTACCACTACTACACCAATAATTTTTTTTCCTTAAACATATTCATTATTAAATTATTTAAAATGTACGAAAATAAAAAGAATAATAACCAAAGTAAAAAATTATAATTATATCATGAAATTAATCATCACTAAACACTAAATAAATGGTAGCACCTCATGAATACAAGCAATACATTTTCCATAATATTACTAATTTAAATGGTAGCACCTCTTGTCTTTTATATACATATTCGATCTAATTTCGATTAGATTGAAACTAAATCTCGTTTAGTGATATGTATATATATTAGACAAAAACCCCATGATTTACAACGTAGTGCGCAATTACAACATAGTTTGTAATTGACATCGGGAAGTGTCACTATAAGTCGTATATCCTTAAATTAAGTTCCTGATCAAGATTTACTGACACATGTCGATTAGTAAAATCCGCTGAAACCAGTACATGTTGTATATCGGACTTGGTCCGATGGTTTATCCCAATGAACCATGAGTCTTGTGAGACTCGTATAGACGTGTAGGTGTTTATTTGATAAACACTGAACGACTCACCGAAGATTTCCTAATATATGGTACACCAACGTCAATGGGAATCTTCTCGGGTTGAGTAGCATAATGATTCTTTGACTTGAGATACCACTGTGAATATATGAGTTATCATCCACACTTAGATGGCAGTCACGTCACCGATCTATTTAGATCATACCTCCGTCTATTCGTTGGGTGTGGACTCGTGCTCATGATATCCTGTAAGTATCAAGAAAAGATCTATCAGTTCTGTGTACAGAGCATAGGTAATCCATATGTGATTAGCAATCTGTTAAATCTATGACCATAGTATACTTCAGAAGTGAGTTCCGAATGTTATTTAGAGATTGCTAATAGATACGTCGACGAGATTATTCATATAGAGATTTGACGTATATATCTATATCTTTGGGATAATCCGGATACCTGTGACAGATGGATTATACGTATGCAATGACCTCGACCTGTATGATTCAGCGAGTTTATCTGTGGTCGTCATAATTTACGGGTGGGTGAATTATGAACACGAAATTGAATTTCATGATGGATACGCCTGAATCTAGAGAGTCTCACTAATGAAATATACTCGTAGAGCACTATGGAAAATGTTATGAATAATACTGATTATTTATATCTCGTTTAACGGTTAAACGAAAAATACATGCAATCGGGACCTAACGGTCATTTTCGAATTAATGTGTATTTGTATTTAATACTTGAATTTATTAAATACACATTAATAAAATATCGATTTGTGATATTTGAGATATATTATTAATATATGTATTTGAGATATACATATATTTAAGATATTTATATTTATTATTTAATTATTTAATTGTTAAATAATTAAATTAATTAATAAAATAAATATCTTTAGTAATGATTTCATTAGGAAATGACATGTTATCATTGGAACACATTTTGATTTGTTTTACTCAAGATAATATGTTACTTTATTAAAGTGAATTGTGGACTAATGAAAATGCAACAAGAAATTGAATAATTGTTATTTGATTTTCGGTTCAAGGATTCGGCCAAGGTGGAATTAGTTAAACAAAATTGTTTTGTTTCATTTTTCATACTTACAGAAGTTTAATAATTTGTTACAAAGTGAGTTACGAGAACATTGAAGAAAGAAAGGAAAATCAAAGCCAAAAATTTGGAATTTTTTGTAAGTTTCTTACACTTTCTTCTATATAGAAAATGTTTCTATTATTCTTAACTTCAAATTGTGTTGTTAAGTTTATTTCTCTACTCTTTGAATTTGTAATTAAATTTATTGGAAGCTTGTTTGAAGGTGTTAAGCATGTATGATTAATTTATAAGCTTATTAGTGTAATTAAGCTTAATAAATTAATTAGAAATTAAAGTTGTCATTCTAGAGTTGATTAGCTATTCATAATTAACCTATAATTTTTCTTGATTAATTTCATGATGGTGAGACTTGATTGGTGTGGTAATTGGATGATTAAAGTGTTGAATTTTGTCAATTTAATGTAAATTGTGAAATTGGAGTAATTTATGAAATTAGGGTTCTTAACCCATTTCAATTTTGGGGCTTTTCATAAATATGATATAATTTGATGTATATTAAATTTGGGATTAATTGGATTTGATCTTGATGTGTTTTGAACAATTGAGCCAAATCGTAATTAAGGAAAAGTTCTGGGACTGTTTCGGTAATATCCAAAAAATTCTTGATTTGAGTTGCAAATTCTGTTTTCATGTTTTGAACATGTTAAGAATCATTTTAGAAATGATTTGGAATCATCTACAATTGTATTTGACAATTTTAGGACTAAAATGTAACATTTACAAAGTGTATGGGCAATTCAGTAATTAAAGATAAATCTGATTTTTCAGATAAAAATTCAGTTTTTATTAATTGAGTAAATAGAATAAATTGATTTATTTTAATTGCCCAAGAAAAATATTTATCGAAAATTATTTCGGAGTGAAAATAAGCGAAAACAGCGAAAAATGGCGTTACCGGGTAACGGCTGCCCAAACAGTGAACTGGGCACTGTTCAGGCAGCCCACGAACTGTCCAAATATTTTTGGGGCTGACCTGGACAGTCCCCATATGCATTGGTCGGTCGGTTCGGTCGGAAACACGTTTTATTCCATTTTGCGGAAAACCGTTTTCGCAAAGGTTTCGTGGTGTTTCTGTTGGACAATTATGACCCATAGCATCACTATTTGTACGGATCAACACACACAGCCATCCCTCAACACGCCACTCACTCCCCCACTCATCCAGCAGCCCCTTCACACATAATTTACACACATAACAGCTCACCAAATTGCCACAACAAACAGCTCATTTAATGCATCAAGACACTCCTAAATCAACAACCATTCACGCCATAAGCAGCCCTCTTCAAGCCCTTCAATTCACGTCCCTAAGCCCTCACAAACAGCCCCTGATTCACGCCTAAAAACCCCTAAAAGAAACCACAAAACAGCAGCCCCAACCCCCTTTAAACCGCACAAAACAGTAGCCTAAATTACCAAACACAGTGACCAGAAAATACAGAGAAAACAGCAGCAAAACGGAGTGAAAATAGCGACCAAAACAACAAAACAGCGAGCTAAGACGTGAATCCAGTGAACCGGAAGAGTTACAGAGTGATAGCCCTTCCGACGGCCGTGAAACGCAAGTCCGAAAGTCGACGTAAAAGGTTAGACCTGATGGTACTTTTCCTATTATTTCCATCTATCTTTTTAATTATTTTATTCATTTTTATCGCATGAGAGTCGTTTATTGATGCATGATTGTGGCCCTTGAATAGATAGAAAATGCATGTATTGTGGAATGATGTATGTTGTGGCCCTTGAGTAAAATGGAAAATGTGTCGCCTCTTGTGGTATATAGGATGGAAACCCGGACATAAATTTCATAGCCGATTCCGAATGGACGGTAGTATGATCTGTACTCGGGATACAACTCCACGTACCACTTGAGTAAACGGCGCATATTTCGTTTTATGTTGTTTTGATTTGTTTATTATTCGCTACTTGATTTCCGCATGCTATTTGTTTATGTAATGACGAGATAAAGCACATGGGCTTAGTAAGTGCGATTAAAGGTCCTCTATTTCGAGGGGTTAAAATCCCTTACCACGATGCTTTGCCGCGCCTTTCAGCCCGTTATTTATTAGGTGTCATCTATTCATCCGTTCATGTATGTGTCATGTTGTTTACTGCATTTTGGAGGTCACTGCTGTAACCCCGTTCGAACGCGTTTCAGAACGCCGCACGAACGCATGTTTTCTGTCTGGTCCCGTTCGAACGCGTTATCAAACGCTATACGAACGCGAACCTTCTATTTACCGTTCGAACGCGTTTACGAACGCTACTCGAACGCGCATGTATTTGTTTCATCAGGTCCTGTCCTGTTCGAACACGTTCTCAAACGCTATATGAACGCGAACCTTCTGTTTACCGTTCGAACGCGTTTACGAATGCTACACGAACTCGAATACACTGAACTGAGTCATTTTCATCACATGTCATGCATAATTGTTTCTTAGGTGATTTCTATTATATCATGTAATCAATCACATTATTTGTATCCTTGCGTTTATCTGTTTGATGTGTTCATAAGATGGTATTCAAGCATGATTTAGCCTATTCGGTTGTTCATTTTCAAGCATGATTAGTCATTTATTTTGCGTTTCGAATTTGCATTATGTCTAGGTTGTTCTTTGTTTTCAGCATTATATGATCGAAGTATGTTCATGAGATTGTCGTGTGCTATTGCATGTTTGCCGTTATGATGATTACTTTAATGCATGTGAACTTAAAAGTAGAATACTCCTTGGAAATAAATGTTGCTTAGGCTAGGTTAAATTATTGCACAAATCATTTCATTACAAGTGGCATAAGTAAGGGACCATTCCAAACCCAACGGTTTGAGGTCTTCCCTTGCGAGGGGTGAGTGCGGCCTTAAATCTTTATCCTGGTTCACACCGGGTGGCGACTCCATTATTCTCCGGTTTAGTCCCCCGCGGGCTACTCCGTACTCCCAACCGGGCGGCGAGCCCGGGACAGCATGCGTCGCCCAGTTTCTGTGTCCCACAATAATAAATAACAGTAAATAAATAGAAAGATAAATAAAAAATTATAAAATAACTATAAAATTAAATATAAAAAGATGAACGGCAAAATGCTAAAAAAGGAAAATGTGACCGATAGATTTGGCCGTCTTTGATGTAGGACCTCGCATACCCGGCTGGACGTATTCTACATCCAACCAAGCATGCCGCGTCCAGAACAACAAAATAAATATAGTAAAGGGTGCCCTCAGGTCTTACCTTTTATGTTGCTTCTCGGAAGTGCATTTGGCCGTCGCCGGAAGGATTAAAGCTTGTTGTTTTTCTGGTTTGCTGATTCGCTATTTTTTGCTTACTGTTTCGCTGTTTCGGCTCATTATTTTGCTGTTTTTAGGCTGCTATTTTTTTTATTGTTTTTGGGCTGGTTTTGGGGACTGTTTGTGCGTTTTTTAGGGGCTGTTTTTGGTGTTTTAGGGACTGTTTTTTGGGTATTTTTGGGACTATTTTTTTGGGTGATTTTTGGGACTGTTTTTGGTCTTTCAGGGACTGTTTGAGGCTGCTGGTTTCACGTGGATTTGGCTAGTCTTAGGGGGCTGGTTCGTTTTGTGTTTGTTTGTGTGTCTTGGTCGGTGATATGAAGGGCTTTTGTTTAGTGGTTGTGTGTGTGTATTTTAGAAGAGTGTTGTCATGTGTGTATGTTTGAGAAGTGTGTTGCCGTGTGTGTGTGTTTGAGAAGAGTGTTTTCCGTGTGTGTCCTTAGGTTTTTTTTTATTGATGCCGTGTGTGAGTGTATGTTGCCTGTGTGTGGCTTGTGGCCTGTATGTGTGAGTCGGTCGTGAAAGAGTTTTTAGGTTTCTTTTATGAATTGTGAATTGTCGTGTCTCTCCCCCCTAAGGTTTGGTCAAGTCTCTAATTTATAGTGACAAGCAATCTCCTAAGCAAGGAAATAAATCAAATAAATATGGGAGATATTTTCCTAATTTATTGAGGGAACAAAATCTCTAAATTTGGTGAGGATGAGATTTTATATGTTGTTAAATTGGAAGGTGATTTGAGGGAATTTTGACATGTGTTTTGCATGAGATTTTTTTATTTGGGAAGGCTTGGGCGTGCATGGTGGGCTTTGTGGGTTGTAGGGGTTTTGGGCCGAGGCTAAGGCTTGAAACAGAAAACTAACTGAGCAAATCCGAGGCGGGCTAGCGAGTTCGAATCCGTTGCGGTGCTAATTTTTGGAGGCTTTCTTTCCTTCCGACATTTATTTCCCGCGACTTCCGTAACTTTTCAGGTAGTGCCTCCATATGAGGCTCATCATTGGGCTTATGTAAAAATGCAATGTCTACATATACAATATCAAGTTTTAGTAAAGATAAGTGAAGTGTGTCGAACCCACATGGATTGTGTTCAACTCACACTAAGTACTATAATTAATAAACATAATTTTATTTAGAAAACAATTAATTAAGATTAAACTAAATAACTAAGATATGAAAATAATTAAGTAGGAGAAACCAATACGAGAGAGATTCTAGAGTCTGATTTCACCTAGCTTTCCCATATGTATTTGTCATGCCAATCAATCCTTATTCAGTTGCATTGTTTATAAGTCAAGAATCCTAAGGTATTCAACTCCCTCTCCCGAGCAATAGTGAAAAGATTTTTAATTACCGACTTCGATATCCCTATAAAAATCTAGTAATCAACAATTCATTATGTTCAGTGATTCTTTGTTAATGACTTCAAAGGAACTATAGATTCTCCCGAACTCTATAAAACTCATAGGTTATATTCTCTAGATCCGGTTAGGGATGGTGCTTGGAGTGCCAATCCGGATCGTATTTATGTCCAATTCATGAATACGAACAATTCTTTTTTCCATAATATTACTTATTTATGGTAGTATTTCTTGCTTCTATATACATATTCGATAAAATTACGATTATATTGAAAATAAATATTATCTAGTGATATGTATATATTCGACAAAGACCCAGTAATATATTTTATAGTGTGCAGTTACAAAGTAGTTTGTAATTGACAATGGGAAGTGTCTCTACTAGAAGTATATTATCAAATAAAGGTCATGGTCAAGATTTACTGACAGAAGCGGTTAGTAAAATCCACTGAGACCAATACATATCGTATATCGAGACTTGGTCTGATGGTTTATCCTAATGAGCCATGAGAATTAGGAGACTCGTATAGACGTGTAGGTGTTTATTTGATAAACACTGAACGACTCATCGAAGATTTCCTAATAGATGGTACACCAACGTCAATAGAAATTTTCTCGAGTCGAGTAGCATAGTGGTCCTTCGACTTGAGATACCACTATGGATATATGAGATATCCTCTACACATTGATGGCAATCATGTCACTCATCTATTTAGATCGGACCTCAGCCTATTTGTTGGGTGTGGACTGATACTCATGATATCCTGTGAGTATCAGATAGAATCTGTTAGTCATGTGTACATGGCATAGGTATCATGTACGTATTTGCGATCTAATAAATCCATGGTTGTGGTATACTTCGGAAGTGAGTTCCGAGTGTTATTTAGAGATCGTAAATTTGAAAGTCGATTATATTATACCTTAGGGATTTGACATTCCTATCTATATCCCCGATATAATAGTGATAGCCTGTGACAGAGGGATTATACGTATGCAATGACCTCGACTTGTATAGTTTAGCGAGATTATCCATGGTCGTCATAATTCATGAGTGGGTTAATTATGGACACGAAATTGGATTTTGTGACGGATAAACCTAAAATTAGAGAGTCTTATAATATGAAGTGTACTCGTTGAGCACTTGGGCAACGCATTATGAATAATATAGATTATTCATAATACTTTACTAGATTATATGAGTTAATTCGAATCGTTTAAATGGTTAAACGAAAATACATACTTTAGGGGCATTTCAGTCAATTAATAATTAATGTGTATTTGTATTTGATACAAAATTTGATTTGATACATATTAATTATTTGTCAAATGAGACTTTGACACATGCCATTGATATATGTATTTGTTATTTAATGTAAATAAAATACATATATAATAATAATCGCATTAATTAATTATTTAGGTATTTAAATATTAAATATCTAGATAACTAAATAATATCAATATTACATAATTGTTATGCAATATGTTTGATTATTATTGATTACTTGTGGCATGATTCTTTTAAGCTTAAAGTATACAAATTGGATTTGTTAACTTAAAGCTTATTATTATTATTTAATTAGATTAATTGACCAAATGACCAAAATGCCCTTATTTTCCCCCTAAAGTCAGTTATGCTTGCTATTTAAAGTGAGAAAATTTTGTTTTCTCATTTAAGAACCTCCATGGCCGAACCCTTGAAGAAAGAAAAGTTCTCAAAATTTGTTTGAAGAAACAAGGAAGAAAATGAAGAAATCAAGAAAGAGTTTAAGGAAATTAGGAGATTTGGAGGTAATCTTCATAACTCTTAAACTTAGAAAGTTTGTTTCTTGTTCTTGAGCATCTAGAAAAGTTCTAGGGTTTCTTCCTTTCTTATATTTTAGGGCTTTTTGATTTGGAGGATGGATTTGGAGGCTAGATGACTGTATGAAGTTAGATTGAATAATATTAGTGTAATATTAGTTTAATTTTATCATTTGATGACTTGTTTCCATTCTAGAGTGTTATGACCACTCTTGTAACTCCTAGAATTGTTCTTGAGTTCTTCATTTGTAGTGACTTTGGTTGGTGTAAGTATTAATATAATTAATGTTGAGAAAATTAGATTTAAAGCATGCAAAATGATATTTTTGGTTACCAATCAGATCTGGAATTTATGTGATTTTGGTGATGAAAAGTATGTTTTATGAATGTATTGGATGTGTTTTGGGCATTGGAACAATTTTCGAAAATTGTTTCGGAGTTGAAATATGCGAAAACGGCGAAAAACGACGTTACCGGGTGAGCTTCAGGCGTTCCGGGTGTCCGCTGTCAAAACAGTGAATTATTCACTATTCGGGCAGCCTATGAACTGCCCAATTACTATTGGGGCTGACCTGGGCAGCCCCCATGTGTATTGGTTGGTCAGTTCAGACAAAAACGAGTTTTATGCCATTTTATGGAAAAACACTTTTTCGTAAAGGTTTCGTGGTATTTCTTAATTATTTATGTCGTTATTTGATATCGAATAAATATGTTTGGGTGAAATATGAATGAATTATTCATATTGGATATTGAATAATTTATTTTATAAGTTTAAAAATTTTAAAAGTAATAATTTCGCCCGAACCGCGCGCTTCTGCTACGCCCGCGCTAAAACCCCAACAAAAATTTGTATCAGAGCAGGTCTGATCCTTCATCCATTATATTTTTCATTCTTGATATATGATATATATATATAATCCAATTTTGATATTTGCACATCCATATAATTTAGATGTTTCTTAATTTTTCAATTCTATGCTAACGTAAAACATAACGAAGATTTAATGGTTAAGTTAAGTTATGTTTTCCCAGGTAGAATTGAACTGTTGAGAAATTGATCTAGATTAATATCTGCATTTGATGTAGAGTAAAGACCTCTTTAGGAATATCCCCGCTTAAATAAGGTATTAAAGTAACTAGTATTAGAAATACTTATTTCTTGGTCCGCCTTGTCAGTACGGATGCAAATGATTTCCTAAAGTTGTAGCTGTATCATGCTAAAGCTGTGCTGTGCTGTTATGGCTTATGGTAGTTCATTTGCGCCGGTAGAACTTATATGATAAGAAACAAATTCAAGTGAAAGTGGAAATCCTGAACGTGCCAAAGCTGTCAGGACTATATCGGTAGCTTGAATTTTACACTGACAAGTGAAGCCTTGATATGCCTCCTTGTGAACTTGCCAAAGCTGTCATAACGAGAAACGGTCAAGACCGAAATCAGCAGTCACAATAAGTGTGATTGACAATGAGTTGTCTACCTGTGAATATACGTAGGCAAGAACGTGCCAAAGTGTGAGTCGAAATATATGGAATTCAATTTAATTATTGGATTCCCATTTTCCGTTGGGGATTACGGTATTATGTAAAGTAGTGGGAGGCACTGCCGGGTTAAAAATCCATAACTAAAGCAGTGTGTAATATTATGAAAATTATCGCTTATGTTTTCCTTATTCTATATTGTTGATAGAATTGGACTTCTAATCCACTGTATGCATATTATTTGTATATGTTTTCTGACTTTCCTTAAGGTTGCAGATTTCTAGAATAGGTTCTAGATTTAGCGTAGGCTTGGATATTGTTAGATTAGTCAAAACCATCGGGAACTTTTGTTCCGATTTCCTTGAAAATCAAGATGGTTAGTGACTTAGTTTCTAAGTCACGATGGGTAATCTAAATAGATATCCGTTTTAAGATATAATAGTCTAGAGAGAATAGTTTCTTTTGCAATAAGATTTGACGTGAATTATTTCATGTCTCGAGTTTCTTGACTGGCATTAAGAAAACCTCATTAGGTATTTGTTTATCTGATAATGACGTTTGTTGGCTTTAGTGACCTTTAGAGGTAATGTGTCTGACACAATTTGCTAATCAATTATTTACAATTGTTGTGAATAGTTGAAGGCAAATTATAAAGCTAAAGAAATGAGATGTGTATAGTTATGTGTAGAGAATATTGATTCTCACAATATGACAACTATAAGTATTGGATACCAGATCTCTCGTCTAGTTATTTAAAATAATGTGTAATGATTGTTTTGATATTTGATATCAGAACTTGTGACTATTGGATAGTTACTTGTTCTTTATAAATAGTTGTTACATATTTTATTACGTCTAGTATTGTCATTGATATAGAGATAAACATTAAGAAAAATATTCGGTTAAGTAAATAACTTAGAACAATGCTTTGTGAGATTTTATCACTTAAGAATTAGATGCTTATTCTGTATGGTAAAGGTTGGTCTGATACGAGATCACACCACATATCCTTATCCATTTAATGAATATTGTATTATGGGAATGTGATTAAATCTCATTTAACCAATGATCATCATAGACCACAGATTTATTAAACTAATATATTGGATGTATGTAGTTTAATGAATTATAAATTGCCTTGGATAGTTTTCTTTACTTCGTAACTTAGTTAATGAGTTGTCATGACTTAGTTACGTGTTTCTAATAGAACACATATTGAACGTCTTGAATGATTCGAGAAATTTCAATATATTTCTGATGAAACGCGAATAGAATATTTTAACTGGTTCAAAGATATCCGATTTGAAGTTTTGAAAACTGCATCTTTAAAATTCATAATGAATCTTTGAATTGTTCAAATATGTTTGATACGATCAAACATATGAATTTATGGCAATTAGTTCTAAGATTATTCAATGAATGTGATTCTTACTCAATATTATTCTTCTACGATTCCATCGTGATGAAATTGGTCAGTGGGAGAAATCGAATTTTATATGATTTGATTCGTTTGATATTGAGTGTTACCTAATTGTTTTCAATACTCTTAGGGATATGCTCCAGTAATACTAATTCAACATTTAATTAATGTTCCATTAGTTTCTACAGTTACGTATATGATATGTATAGGTGGAAAATTCGAATCTTGAAAAGTTTGAGATTTGAATCTTTCTTTTGTATAAAAGTTATATAATTGAAAGTACTTGCGCGTCAAAGGTACAAGTAAAAGTTTATCATTTGTTCTATTTAATAAAATATTGTATTATATTTGATAGAACATCTTTCTACGTTCCCGAGTAATTAAATTATTTTATTACTTGGTGTGTAACATCGGATGTTGACCATTATAGAAAAGACTTGACTTATTGAAGTCAAATGTGAGAGTGATAAACTATAAATGGAACTACGTAATTAATAAGATGAAAAGACCCTTAGAAACCTTCCATATAAGTCCAATAGGATGCCAAAATCATTTCTAAAGTATTTGATACTAAATGGTTATGTTGTTTTCTTATCGAAGAAAATTATCCTATAAGTTGTAGTGGGAGCGATATTTGATATCAATTCTGGAAGTTAGCATTAAAGCATAGATCTAAGATTGTTAATAGCTTACTATGATCAAGTTTGGAACTTGATTGAGCTGTTGTTATGAATCATTCATAAAATGTGCAAATTATTTGCGTAACAAAAGCAGAGTGAGCTTGTTAAAGGTTTGACTTTTATAGTATGACAATGAGAAAGGTTATACTCAATAATCTATTCTAGATTCCGGGGAAACTTGTCTCTAGTCATACTAATTGAACAATTAAGGATCTGTTGGTTAATGTTGATATTAAATTATGTATTTTGGCTATAGAATGCAAAAAAGCGTTCCTGAATGGTTTATTCGAATAAGAGATCCAATGTGATTTCTTTGTTTGAAGAGTTTATTCTAGAATTGCCCTTGAGTTTGTATTCTGCTAAGATCACAGTTTGATATACAAGCTTATAAAGCCTATTGTAGACTCATGTGAGCTTTCCGGAAATTTGTGTTCTCTAATTTTGATTACAGTCAGATTGTCTGATTTTATCAAAGCATAGATAATACATATTTGATAGTAGGGTTAGTGGGAGCATACAAATTTATTTCTAGTGTTATATATCTTAACGACACTATCATTATTAATGTAATAATGATATGTTTATAATGTAAAATGTTTACCTAAGTCTTCTTTTCTCTATGAAAGAAGTTGGAGTAGTCTTTGTTATATTTGATATAATGTTTTATATATGATATAAAACAAGAGACTTGTGAGATACTCTCATTAGTCGTGTAATAGATATGATCTAATAAAGGACACAACAAGACTATCTGTGTGACAGTTAGTATAAATGTTTGACAGTTAGTGCGTCTCTTAAATATATATTTATCTTTCATAAAGGATGATTCCTTTGTCGAAAGAGATATTGATTAGAATGTCTAGTCAATCTTATGCATTATAGAATGATGACATAATAAATACTATATTTTTTGCGATTATAGATATCAATTTAATCATAATTATTATGAGTTATTTTGATACTCTGTAGACCATAGGATGGGTCTTGAAACATGTTCTTTGATATCTTTGAGATATTAAGAACTATTTTCTTATTTATGGAGAATATAGTCCGCAACTATTAGGGTCAAATTAGTTTTGAGTCCAATTATGACATTAGATAGTCTACGTCATATTGAGTCAGAAGAGATGCAATGAAAGTGTCATGAATGATTCCACTGTAAGTGGAATTAGTTGTATCTTTTGAAGTTGCAAAGTGACCTTATCGATTAGAATTTTTGATATTATTGATGTGCTTGCGGTTGTCTCATAATATTTGGATAGACAACTCAATAGCTGTAGCACAATATTGATTTCGCATCTGAGTCATATTGATGTATAGCTTAGGTTATACAAATATATGAATGATGCTGGCTAAGGGAAACGATTGGGTTTGTTGGACAAACTAAATATGTTATAGCGGGCTTACTTGTTGTTGCCTACCTCTTGAGTGCTAGGTCAGCACTTGAGGACCATGCATTTGTAATACATATTTAGATATACTTATTCATTTTTCCACAATTTACTTATTTATGTAGTATTTCTTGCTTCTATATACATAGTCGATCTAATTACAATTAGATTGAAACTAAATATGATTTAGTGATATGTATATATTAGACAAAGACCCAATAATATATTTTATAGTGCGTAGTTACAAAGTAGTTTGTAATTGACATTGGGAAATGTCACTACAAAAAGTATATGTAACATCCCCATTTCGGGAGATGCTACTGGCAAGGAATAGACTGTAATATCCCCATAAGCCTCTGACTTCTAATTAACTGTTATTCTTATCTCACACACATATATATATAAACACATGCATGAGACCATAGCCCAACTCATTAACCATGTATGCATAATGTTCTTAATACCAAGTTCTCTGTTTAAATACACATTTCAACACTGACAATAACTTTTATAATGCAATAGACATGTGACCTTTACTGCATAACATATATGTTACTTGACATTCTCTGACTCTGACCGAACTGGACTTTATCCCTGACTTGACTTGGTCGACCAACTCCCTAGTGACTGCCATCATTATCCATCCTCCCAGCTCATCCTCCAAGAACCTGCAAAACAAAACACTGGGAGTGAGGGTTTAGATCGTTTGAACGATCTAAGTAAGTGGACAGTTTTAAAAGTGGTACTAAAAATGCTTTTGAAATCCACTGATCTAAAACCAATTTCATCTTAAATCATCTTTTCTGAAATCTCTTATATTAATTGAAAACAACTTTCTTCCTGGAAAACTTTTCTGAAGTCTGTTTTTGAAATCTTGTTCTGAAAATCTGTATCCGAAATATCTGTACAAAGAACTCATTTATGAAATATCTGTTTCTGAAAACTATTTCTAAAAACTATTCTCCGAAAACTGGTCACTGTCTCTGAAAACCTTACGTATGGGGGCGTTACGTATCGCTTCCCCTCATACGCCTAACTAGAGCCAGGAGTGAAAATCCATGACTTTGAAGCGTTACGTATCGCCGTCCCCCAAAGCATGCCACTACTGTCCCTGAAACTAGTGGTATTGGGGTGTTACATATCGTCGTCCCTCAAGCCACTAAACTAGAACTGGGGGTGCGAATCTATGCTACCCTCTAAGCTCTGAAACTAGGATCTAGGGGCATTTGTCATCCCTAGTCCTGAACTAGGATCTGGGGGCGTTACGTATCGCCGTCCCCCCAGTCCTCTACATGTGCACATATACTGTCCATCAATTCCAAGTCTGTAATAAGTTACATACTGAGGTGGGTTTTTCCCCCATGCCTCGAAAACCATAAAACTCGTGTTTTGAAAATATTTATTTTCTAAATCATTCTCAAAACATGCTAAATAAAATATAACTGATAATAAAATCGACTAACGCCCTAAGAGTGAAAAATAAGTCTGATATGTACAATAATATAATGAAAATCAACATAAATGAAAGTGTCCACTCCCAATGCTATGGCAAATCGAGAGTGATTCACGGTATGGGCGACCTTCTAGTATCCTGGCATCAATCTAAGGTCCATATAATCGTTAATTTCCATAACTCGAAACACATCTTCATATGTCATAAAAACATTTACAGTACATGGACACATAATCTTGCCGAATACTGAAGATATCTATGGCATCTATGAATTTTACGGACTTAGGTTTGGAGTTATACAAGTGCGGTAGCGGAAACTTATTTTATGTTAATCGTTAGAAAATTCACTGCACGACACTCAAATTTGGAAATTCATTACAATTAATCGGAAATGAATCTGAAGTTGAAATTTTAAAACAATGGTCTTTAATGTATCAAGTTTATTTTGGTTTTTATAGATATCAATTCCGATTTCAGAAACTCAATTTACAGACTGAAGTTCAGGGACTGTCCAACTAAAAAACCAGGCACTGGGGCAGCAGGTCGCCCAAATTCACAAATTCGGTCTGGTCCCGTCTTAAGTCCAAAAATTCTATATTTTTGATATGTTACTCCCATATGTATCTAGTTTATTCAAAATTTTACAGATTCTAGTTAAGGTCTACCAAAGCCAGGATATGAATGAATATCTTCACCTTATGCACCAGAACAGAACCAATTCTTTCATTTCAGATTGGCATATTTAAAAATTAGCCACAATTTCATCTTTCATTGGAAAATTCTGGTTTTTTGATATGTTGTACCTTAATGGTTTAGTTTACTTATAAATTTACGGTTCATCAATCGAACAGCTAAAATTCAAGTTATAGCCGATACAACACAGACTGTCTAGATTTCACAGCAAGTACACTTACTGTCTAAAATACGAATTTCGTTACCCTTCTAACTTTGTTTACTTCGGCTATTATTTTCAGATTCTTCAATAAATTATCATGCACATAAATTTATTAATTTCTTACTCTTATCTAGGCTTGGCATTTCATCAAATGCATAGCACATTGAGCAACATCACTATTTTTTACAACACCCATCATTATATCCACTACACCTCATCAACCCAAGCCACTCATTCTTTACTCATGCAATCCTTACACTTTTAATCTAGGACTAACACATAGGTACTTTTCTAACCTCAAAACTCATTTAATATCATCACCCATACACAATCCATTTTCTAGAATCATTCAATCACCAAGCATAAACAAAATAAACCTCATTCAATTCTAATATCATCATGACACTTATCAAAAACAGCCACAGCTTATTAATACCAATTCTAACAATTCTGATGGCTATGGTATGCTATATTTGAAATGGGGCTTTGGTTTTTCATTGCCCAAAACTGAAAAATAAAGAAAGAAAGGGATTTAGAAACTTACTTGACCAAAATGATCTCAAGAACTCATCCCCTTCATCAATTGTCTTCTACGAAAATGAAGAAAACTTTTGCTCCTTAAGAAGTCACAACCCACATTTTTTGCTTCAAAGAAGATGAGTGAATATTATTCTTTTTATAGACAAAGATGGGCTAATTTTATGATGGAATGAATGGCCATGATTGTGCCACCTCATTATTTTTCTAGACTAATTTCGAAAATACTGTAGCAGTCATAAAATTTGTGATTTTCGACCTATTTCTGGTTCAAATTTGGAAAACTATCCAACGTGAAACTAGTAGCTCTCGGTCTCAGATTTCCGATGATATAAAATTCATAAAACTCGAAGATCGTATGAAAAAGTTAGGGCATGATTACTAAAAGTTATTTGAGGTAGAATGTAAACTAAGTTCCGCGTCAAAATTTCAAGGAATCCTCCGAATGTCCCAAATTCCATTTTATGAGCACGTACTTATTTAAACATGATTTATATAAGTATTATGCCTCCAAATTATAATAGTCGTCAGCCTCCGATACCGTACAAGTCGTCAGGTTCACCGGATGTTACAAATTCTTCCCCCTTAATTAGGATTCATCCTCGAATCCTCTTTAAAACTGAAATACTGGAGTCTGTCTAGATCTAAGATTCTCGATATTGAACATCTTATCGCAAGTTCCATAATTCACATGATATTTCTTAGGTTAACGACTTATAATTGTCTACATACTCATTCTCCATTTCGCTTCTTTAATTGTATCGTAACCTAGAAGGTACTATATTTCTATCTGCATGGCCTGATATTTTACTTTATTTCTAAAGATTATGAGTATGCATTACTATTCTTCTTCTCCTAATATTTGTTTCATACATTATACCTCTTGAATTCTTGATTGAGTAGTAATTTCTTGTATTTGCTTCGTAAGAGTTCAACTGGGTACTTAGTACCACTATCAAGCTACGACTATTATTACGCCCTACAGAAATCTCAATCTTCGATTCATAGCTATGACAAACTTTACTTGTCTCAATCTAGTTTCTCCTAACAAGTACTATCAAACTTTTCTAGATATACTAGTGTTCTTCATGGTTAAGCCTTTAGAGTGTAATGATTCTATTCTGGTGCAAGTGGAAAAAGAATAATCTCATGTATATTCCCTTAACGCTGCTTACATATCACAAACTAGTGTTTATCTCTATAACTTAACTATTTAACTCTCTATTTTCTCACTAAGCTTCAACTACTTATGGGTTATGTTCTTCCAAGTTCTCACTTATCTGGTTATCTATGGAGCTTAGTACTTCACAATATAATGTTAAATTCTCTTTGTATCTCTTGCTAACTAGTGTTATTTACTGACTGGCTTGTATTAAGAAGGTTAATTATAGGTAGCTTCTTTGGAATCTTCTTTATTTGGCTAATGACTTAGAAATAAAGTTCCTAAGTTGAGCTTAATCGTATACATACTTTTTCTTAAACTGTATTCCATTCTCGATGTTATTGCTGGCGATTTGGTTCTAGTTACAATTCATACTCTATATGTACTTAATTTCTGTTGCTACCTTAAGTTCAATTACGATGTTGTTTAGTAACTTGTTCTCCATATCTGGTGATATGCTAGGGTATTTCTCTCATTTATTACTTTTTTAGTTTGCTATATTGGATTTCATTATTCATATACTCACAAACTTGTAAATTCCATCTTTATCTTATGACCGTTTTCGTGAATTATAGCTTAATAACTCACCCACTATACTAAATATAGCACTATTCACTACACATACACTTGATTCTAGGAATATCTAGAAGTGAATATCAAGGTCCATCTTTATTGCCATTATCTAACGAGGGCTGTGAGGGTGGGGCTTGTTCTGGAGCTTTCTGGTTGCGGTGTTTTCACTAAATTCCCGTGTTGCGAATGCATTGCTGCTTATCCGTGAACTTATGACTCTTTTATCTGCATACCTAGTGTTAACTCCCAGACTAAGGTACTTCTGCTAAAGCCATCTGAATTATCTCTTTCAGCTTTACTCATAATTTATATATGGCTATTAATCATACTACTTCCTACTAAGAACGTCCATAAGGCTCATGCTCTCTCAAACTCCTACCGTACTCCCACTGTTATCCTGCCTTTCTAAATTTTACTATGTTACTTGACTTTCCTTTTTATCTCATTTTCTTGGATCTCTTAAGTCATCACTTCCTTGGAAGCTCCTTATCTTAACATATGTTATATGATCACTACCAATCTTTTAACTTGGGTACTACACTTTCACTAATCCTGTATAATTTGGGTGTCTTACTTCTATGTTGCTACACGTTGATTATATTGATTCCTTACTCTTTTGAACCTTTACTTTCTTGGGGTTTATCTGTTCTTCTATTCAACTATCTTGCTAATATGTGATTTATCCATCCTATCCCACGCCTTTCCTTACTTAGTCAAATCCTTGTTAAGCTCTACGTCGAGGGGTATACACATTTACTGAAGTAAGGTTATTGGAATAAAAAGAATTATCATTCATACTGCTCGAAGCTGTATCAACTGTTTCATGCCTTACGATTCCTTAATCTTGATCAATCCCTCTGAGGTCTTTGCTTACGTTGCTATTTCCAAGATACAATATCTATGTCACTATACTTACTGAATTCTCTTGTTATTTTCTGTATCCTTTTTACTGTTTTCATATCCTACCTCTTAGCTCTAAGTCATGTTACTGAGTTTAATGGGGGTTCATTCCTCTGGCTATTATCTAGATCTCTGCTTTCTATTCTAATTACGGGTTGTAACTTTACCATCCGATTTTTCTGTCTGTATTGGTACTTTTTGGTTAAGTTTTGAGTGTTTGCTCATCCCATAAGTTTGTTCCTTTGAGTTCACGTGGACTCATAGTGGTTTTTGCCTGATCTATGGGTCACTCACTGGTACCACTTGTCTCTTCTTGGCTTGGGTCATGTTCTTTCTTTTCTATCTCTTAAATCCTTCTTAGTTCTTTCTTAGGTGGTCTATCATTTAGTGTTTTCTGTTTCTGACTTAAGTTAACTTTTCATCAAATTTTTTTCTTACAGATATCTTTATCTAGGCTAGTATAGAGTGGGGCAGGAATTTATATCTCAATAGGTACCAGTGTTTTATTCTGATACTTTGTGTCCTGACATAGTCTATCACTCATGTAAGGTAGGTATGAGATAGACTTCGTCAGAGCCGCTTCTTTGACTGGTATCACTAAAGAATGAAAATCTTGGTAACTTAGGGTCGCATCTATGTCGGGTTTCTTGGGATAAGGTAATTAATCATTTCCGCTTACAACATTCATTTTTTTTACTTGAGAGCCTGAGTTTGGGGTCTTAAATCTTCTTATCCTCTTGGCACCTCTTATCTATTGAAAATCCCATTTCTCATTCTGCTTTATTGTTTCTTCAATCTTCCTATCCATTTTTCATTACTTGGGGAACTCGCTACCTATACGAGGTATTCAAGTCAATAGGGTCTTCTTGGAAAAATTTTCTGAGTAAGAAGATAATCTTATTTGGGGGGAATGAACTTTACTTGAGTCTACTCGACATTTTTACTCTTACTTAGGCTCGCTATATTCTCATTTACTACAAATTCTGGTGTTATCTTTTACTATCTAACTCTGTATCTCTGATTCTTACTACTATCTGGTTACTTTAAGCATCTGTGCGTTCCCTTTTAATTTTCTTATAGATTTCTCTTTCCACTCCCTTATCTCATAGCTTGTCTGTACTTCTGGTGATAAGCCATGATAACTACAATAGAATTTTCAACTTGGATATAGAATATAGTTATTTCCATAAAGAATAGTATTCGAATAGTCTGGGAAAGCTTACTGACCTATATATAGGGATTAAGGACGTACTCGAGGATCAGATACTGGAGAGTTAGTGCCCCGCGTACAAGTATCCCGAACGTACTATGTATACAAGACCCCAACACTCTACCTACTGCAATCACTGACTCCCTAGACCATGCTCTGACACCATCTTTGTAACATCCCCATTTCAGGAGATGCTATCGGTAAGGAATAGACCGTACTATCCCCATAAGCCTCTGACTTCTGATAACTGTTATTCTTATCTTACACATATATATAAAAACATGCATGGGACCATAGCCCAACTCATTAACCATGTATGCATAATGTTCTTAATATCAAGTACTCTGTTTAAATACACATTTCAACACTGACAATAACTTTTATAATGCAATATACATGTGACCTTACTTTATAACATATATGTTACTTGAAATTCTCTGACTCAGACCGAACTGGATTTATCCCCCTGAATTGACTTGGTGGACCAACTCCCTAGTGACTGCCATCAGTATCCATCCTCCCAAGCTCATCCTCCAAGAACCTGCAAAACAAAACACTGGGAGTGTGGGGTTTGATCGTTTGAACAATCTAAGTAAGTGGATATTTTTAAAAGTAGTACTAAAAGTGATTTTGAAAATCCACGGTTCTAAAACCAATTTCATCTTAAATAATCTTTTCTGAAATTTCTTATATTACTTGAAAACAACTTTCTTCATGGAAAGCTTTTCTGAAGTCTGTTTTTGAAAATCTGTTTTGAAAATCTGTATCTGAAATATTTGTAATAAAAAATCATTTATGAAATATCTATTTCTGAAAACTATTTCTAAAAACTGATCTTTGGAAACTGTTTCTGAAAACTGGTCCATGTCTCTAAAAACCTTATGTATGGGGTCGTTACATATCGTTGTCCCCCCATACGCCTAACTAGAGCCAGAAGTGTAAATCCATGACTTTGAAGCGTTACGTATCGCCGTCCCCCAAAGCATGCCACTCATGTCCCTGAAACTAGTGGTCTTGGGGTGTTACGTATCGCCGTCCCTCAAGCCACTAAACTAGAACTGGGGGTGCAAATCTATGCTACCCTCCAAGCTCTGAAACTAGGATCTAGGGGCATCTGTCATCCCTAGTCCTGAACTAGGATCTGGGGGCGTTACGTATCGCCGTCCCCCCAGTCCTCTACATGTGCACATGTAATGTCCATCAATTCCAAGTCTGTAACAAGTTACATACTGAGGTGGGTTTTCCCCCATGCCTCGAAAACCATAAAACTCGTTTTCTGAAAATATTTATTTTCTAAATCATTCTCAAAACATGCTAAACAAAATATAACTCATTATAAAATCGACTAACGCCTTAAGAGTGAAAAATAAGTCTGATATGTACAATAATATAATTAAAATCAACATAAAAGAAAGTGTCCACTCACAGTTCTATGTCAAATCGAGAGAGATTCACGGTATGGGTGACCTTCTAGTATCCTGACATCAATCTAAGGTCCATATAATTGTTAATTTCCATACTCGGAACATCTTCATATGGCATAAAAAATACAATACACATGGACACATAATCTTGCCAAATATTAAAGATATCTATGGCATCTATGAATTTTACGGACTTAGGTTTGGAGTTATGCAAGTGCGGTAGCGTAAACTTATTTTATGTTAATCGTTAGAAAATTCACTTCACGACACCCAAATTTGGAAATTCGTTACAATTAATCGAAAATGAATCTGAAGTTGAAATTTTAATGGAATGGTCCTTAATGTATCAAGTTTATGTTGATTTTTACGGATCTCAATTCCGATTTCAGAAACTTAAGTTATAGACCGAAGTTCAAGGATCGTCCAACTAAAAAACTAGGCACTAGGGCAACAGGTCGCCCGACTTCAAAAATTCGGTCTGGTCTCGTCTTAAGCCTAAAAATTCTACATTTTTGATATGTTTACTCCCATATATTTATAGTTTACCTAAAAGTTTACGGATTCTAGTTAAGGTCTACCAAACTCAAGATATAGATGAATATCTTCACCTTATTCACCAGAACATAACGAGTTCTTTCATTTCAGATTGGTCATATTTAAAATTAGCCACAATTTCGTCTTTCATTGGAAAATTCTTGTGTGTTGATATGTTTTACCTTAATGTGTTTAGCTTAGTTATAAAATTCATGTTATAGCCGATAGAACACAACTGTGTAGATTTCACAGCAAGTACACTCACTGTCTAAGTTACAAATTCTGTTACCCTTCTAACTTTGTTTAATGTAACATCCCGGATTTTCAGAACTGTTCCAGAAGATTCCCGGACGACTGTTTTAGTCTCGGATCATGAGGATAAGGAATAATAAGAGTTTAAGTGAAGTAATATGAGTTGGAAGATCTTTTTATGAATTTTCGTCGCGTTGGAAAACGCGTGGGATTAAAAGTCAGTTACGCGATTTTCGTAAAACGCGTAAAGTTTGTGGTTTTGGTCACGAACAGAGCAAACGAGCTCCGATCGAGCTGATTTTTGGACCGTTGGACTCGTTTTTCTTAGACGAACAATTTTCGTGTTGAATACCTTTCAAGAATCGCATCAGAAGGGTTCCGAATTTGCGATATTCCAGAAGACTCTAGAACAGGGGCTGTTTTGTTAATTCGCGGGGACCTTTATGATATTTGCTCAGTTAGTATATAAAGCCTTATAGTTTAAAGAAATCACAAAATAGCCAAAGCTTATAATTTCCCATCACCCGCACCCCTCATCGCCTAAGGGAAGAACCTCTCGCCGGTGGCAACTCCGGCCACATCAGGCTGGCGCACCGGTGCAGATCCGATCCTCCAGCGACGGCGAGCAATATGGTGGCAGTCGACGGCCGTGAAAGCGCCGGCGGTGGCGAGAAACGGCGGTGGACAGTGGCGCGACGTGGGTTTCTTGGATCCGGTTCGTCGGTTCGTTTCACGACCCGAGCCACCTACCAAATCGAAGCCCTCAGAGAGTACTACGAGTATGCGGAGTTGATTTCGCCGAACAACGGCCGGTTGCACGCGAAATGAGGAAAGAAGCCGCGCGTGAATAGTAGACCCAGATGAACAGTAGCTCCGATCGGAATTTCGTCAACACCAGCCCGTTCGTATGGCCGATGGGACTCCGAATATGGCCTCAAAAGTTTTGTACGACTCTCCGTTTAGATTTTGTTATTTTCAAGTATATCGATTTATATTCGGATGTTTCCGGTAGTTTCGTAGTGTAATGAATTCGCATGAAATAAATTGAATATGATATAATGTGTTAAAACGATAAATGTGGTAGAATCCGGGGTGAATCGGACGAGATATGGTCGATCCGGTAGAATTAGCGAGATTCCGGTAAAATGGCGTTTCTCGCGGGATTGAGTATAAATGATCGTAAGTTTAGTTATGACGTAAATATAGTAATGCGAGGGTAATTGGGTAATTTTGGATTTGTTCGGAGGGTTCGAGACCCTTCCGTAGCATTTGCGGAAACTTTTCCGCAAGTTTTGCCGCAAACGCATAAAAATGAGAATATGAGGTGTCTAGTTATTTCAGAATAGCAAGTGAGCACGTATTAGAGTAATTAAGTTTAGATTGTAGTATCAGAGTCGTTTCGGGTGTTCCGGGGAAAGCCCGTAGTTGTTTTAGATAAGTTAGAAGTTCCGCAAATAGCGGTTCTGACAGTTGATGTGATTTGTTTTGGCAGATCGGACCCGGATTGCGGGCACTCGCGTAGCCAGGTAAGTAACTCACGCTTTGGTTACTTAAGAAGTTATCATAGTACTTAAGTAGTATCACAATTAAAGTTATATATAGTCATATGTAAGAAACTAATATATATATATAAGGATGATCGTAGAAGAAGAAGCTAGTGGACTGGTACACAGATATATAGGTAAGAGCAAGCATTATGAGTAGAAGTATAAGTTAAAGATAAATTGAAGTACTTAGAAGCACAGAGAAACATACATAGGTATGGACCGGTATATGTATATATAGATGGAGCATGTGAGTGATGACTTATTCATGAATAGAATTTAGTAAAACCTGGGTATGGGGGGCTGTAGAAAAACTGCACCCTAGGGAATGGGACTAAAGTCATAAATGAAATAATCATATATGAACTAGTGTTATGAAAGAAAGTTTGTAAGATATGCGTTATATAAGAACATTAGCAATATGAAGATAAATATAAGTGTATAAAGTGATTAAGAACATGAATGAACGGAGTATGCATAACATCAGAATATATAAAAGTTTATGATTTGAGATTTCTGAACCTAAGTTGATAGTTAGAAAATGGCAAGAAATTAAGAATAAGGGCATTGAAACTTATATGTATTTGGTAGTTATATAGTAGTAGAGTTTCGAATGTATGTGCATGAAAATAAGTTGTGCAATATATTGACTGAGAGTCACTAGCAAGGTAAGTTATAAAGGTAAGTTAAATTGTGATGGTTTGGTGTGTGAATGTATATATATACAGAGATATGTATGAATGCAAGATGAATTTAGCATGCTTACTTTGAACAAGCATTATGTCGGTGTTAAGCATATGGTGAGTAAGATCATAACTAGAGTAGAGAGAAGCATTAGATTGCATATATGCATATTCACATGTGTGTGTGTGTGTTAAGTTTTCATTAGTTGAGCAAACGATAACAATGTTTTTCAACGATTTCAAATGTTTTAAAGAAAAGATTTCAATTGCTTTTGAAAAGAATCGTGTTTCAAAAAACGTTTTACAGTTTGAGTTGTAGATTTTGATTTCATGGTTTTCGGGGCATGAGGTAAAAACTCACCCCAGTATGTAACTTGAGATATAGTTCGGAATTGACGGATACTTGGATTCGGGATTTGGGATTTGACCCATCCCAGTGGTACATTGTTGGAATTGACAGATTCAGAAACATGTGCACATGTTGAGGACTGAGGGGACGCTCTCAGATCCTCCAGATGGGCTAGGCGGACGAAGAGATATCACGCCCCTAGACCCCAGATTAGAGACAGTTGTGGCATGCTTTGGGGGACGGCGAGACGTAACGCCCCAAAGTCATGGTTTTGCACTTCTGCCTCTGAGATTGGCATATGAGGGGTCGGACGATACGTAACGCCCTCATATGACCGGGTTTTCCGACAGAAACAGATTATGGAAATGATTTCAGATCCCAGATTTTCTGATATAAGATTTCCACAGATACCCAGATACCAGTTTTCAAAAAGGAGTTTTGAAATATCAGATTCTTTCAGAAAAATGGTTTTCTGAGATACAAAACCCAGAAAAAGTTTCAGTTATAGTTTTCAGATATGGATTATAGTTTTGAGATACAATACAGTTTTCAAATGCAAATTATATTTCAAACACAGTTTTCATCAGATTTGAAGCTTTGGATTTCAAGTTTTGTACAACTTTGAGACTTTCATTTATAGTCTTTGAAAACCAGATTATAGTTTACAGTTTTCAGAAAACAGATTTTAGAAATGGTTTCTAGAAATTGGAGATTTGAAGGAGGTTTTCAGTAAGTTGATTTTAATATTAGTTTTCAGAAAAGATTTTCAAGAAGTATCTTCTAAATTGTATTACATGATAAAGTTTGTTGATAATTCACAAATTAGGCATATAGATTTCATATGCTAGTGATCATTGGGAAGCATATAGTTAGTATTAATACATGTGACAGGCTTGTATCATTGTGCATAACATTAAAGCAGATAAAGTTTATAATCTTGCATATGATCATGTGCTCTAGTAGTTCATCAGAGACGCTTATAGTGATGTTAATACATGACAACATTATCACATTCATGTGAGTATATGACAAATATTTGTATGTATTGTATGCCGTCATACTATGAGTTTTCATGTAAGTATTGAGGTAAGGTTACTTAACTCTATGTTTATAGATGGGTACGTGATTGATAGTAGTTATAATTAAAATGATAATTTATATTACCGATTGATGATATTTCAATGAAATAAGAAACAGATAACTATGACAGGTGTTCCAACTTAACAGATATAGGATGATTAAGATGGTTAGAGAATAGCTAAGTAGCACAGTAAAAGCATGAAAAGTCTTGGTAAGGTGGTTGTTGATATAGAAACTTGACACGAGATGAAATACTCGTATTGTGAATACGAAATAGAAATTGAAGTATGTGTTTGATCAGACAAAAGGTGGGATGAAAGAGTAATGTTTCTATAGTGGGTAAGAATTGTTCAGCTAAGTCAGAATTTGTGATTACAGTTTAGATAAGCTAAGAAAGTTAATGAAACAAATATGAACATTATTGTGTTTCTGCCGAAATGAGAGCATGATTACTTACTGGGTTATTACGACTCACATCACTTTCGTTGTTAGTTTTGCAGGATAGTAGCTGTAGTTCGGTGAAGACATTGAAGACGGTGGATCGCCCCAATTGCAGTCAAGAGAGTCCTGGGTCGAGTTATGGGTCCTCACAGTCATTTTGTATAGTTTTTTGTATTTGCATCTCATTTGTATAAGTCATGTAATGGTATAGTTTCATTTGGGTTTTGGCCGGAGGCCAAGTAGTTTATATTTTGTTCTTTGAGTTCAGGCCTGAGGCCTTGATATTGTGTTTCCGGCCTGAGGCCGAGATTGTTGAGTTTCTTGTTGTATGTGGAGGCTGGCTACAGGCCAGGTTGCATGATGTTACAAATACATCATGCCGAAATTTCGTTAGATCCAGAGGCTTATGGAGATGGGTTTTCCTGTCTCCTGCCGGTAGCATCCTGGCCTAGGCGGGATGTTACAGTTTACTTCGCGGCTATTACTATCAGATTCTTCAGTAAATTATCATGCACATAAATTTATTACTTTCTTACTCTTATCTAGGCTTGGCATTTCGTCAAATGCATAGTGTGCACATTGAGCAACATCACTATTTGTTTACAACACCCATCATTCTATCCACTACACCTCATCAACCCAAGCCAACTCATTCTTTACTCATGCAATCCTCACACTTTTAATCTGGGACTAACATATAGGTACTTTTCTAACCTCAAAACTCATTTAATATCATCACTCATACACAACCCATTTTTTAGAATCATGTTAGGGATATGCCCTATACCCAACTTGTGGATGGGCTATATGTACATGTATTTGCAATATTTTCATTAATTAATAAAATGGAAATCTTTATTATACATCTCTTACATAAATTATATGAATCATCAAACACTGTAATAAAGCCCTTGAGTAATAAGATGATGGTTTCTACGCCTTATGGGAATCATTACTCTCAAACGTTCCTAGTCATAGTTTTGTGAACAATCTGGGCGTTCACAAAGTGGAGAGACTAGCATGATGATATGATCCGCCCTTAAGTGGGGTAGCCAATCTCATCGGCTACTAGCGGAGATCTGTCCGATTGGTGTATCACATAGACGCATGAGTTGCTCGTGTCCATCGAACTGACCGCCGAAAGTTTTCACATGGAGTGTTTATCCCATGTGTCTGTAAGAACTTTCATGTATCGATTGTATGACTAGTCCTTAGACTTGAGGCCTTTACAATCTTATGTATGGATCAAATGATTTTGACATTCCCCTTCCCCGGTTCAAAAGATCCGGTCATAAGGGTATGATTGGGACATTTGTTGAAACACATGAAGTTTGTAAAGATACAACAGAGAATCGCCACTCTCTCGGATAATATTTTCGTATAAGAGTAGTATTCCAGTTCGCGGGTTGATATGTGTGATCAGTTTTTGAGATTGTGGCCGCAGCGGAAGAATCATGTGAGATTCTTAGGTTAGCACGATTCATGACACTATCAACATCATACCTTTGACTATATGGGTAGACACTTTCCATACCCTAGGTCAAACGGTGGGGATACAGTGAGGCGATGGACCGTATTATATGTAAATCGCATACATAATGGGTATATATCTTTCCTTCTCATTTGGGGGCCTTGGCATGTTGCTAGATGTCAACCTTGGTCATTAAATCTAACGACCATCTGATCGGAGGATAATTTATGTTCGATTAAATTATCACGATTCATTTCATGTCCAACTTGAGGGGAACCCAAAAGGTCACACACAAACAAAGTCGAAATCAATGGTTAACAGTGCACAATACAAATTTAACAGCATATATGATTGCTGTAGGAATTGTTCATAAATGGTTCAATGTGTTTTAATTATTGAACAGATCATTTATGAGGTTCGAAGTGGCTTAGGGATTGGTGAATGCTGATAGGGGCACTTTAGGAATTGGAAAAATGAATAAGAAAATAAATAAATAAAACAAAACATTTATTTTTTTATTATTTTTATTTGTTTTGAATTCCAATTCGGCCCAAACTCTTATTAGGGTTTTATAATCTCATTAAACCACTATATTAAGATCCAATGGCTAAGATTTAATTAGTATTTATCCCACATCAAATTCTTAATTAATTTTGTTGTCTTTGGAGCACCTATATAAACCCAAAGAATTCTTTACAAATTTTTACACCAAAACCTTTAATATCTTAGGTTTATATAAGTGAGCAACTCTAAAGTTTAAGAGTAAGCCACTTATTTTGAGGATCCTTAAGTCTAATTGACTAGAGGAATCTCAAGTTAAAAGTTTTGAGGTATTTGCCTAGGCTAGCACCAATGACAAAATACCCGTGCACTCAAGGCGTAGTCTTGCCGTTGAGTTTTGGCTTTGGTGTGTGCATCTTTGGAGGCCACACACTTGGGTGGCTCTTTGGAACATTGAAGAGCTTGCTGAGTTCGAGAAAAGCTTGTAGATTGGAGGGAGGACTGGAGGAGTCTTCGGTTCAAGTAAGGATTTTTCTTTCTTTATTTTTAATTAGAGTTCTTATGATAGTTAACATGTTTAAGTTTATGTTATTTGCATGTTTTATGAGTTTTTATGCTTAGAATATATAGTAACATGTCTAGGCTTGTAGAATAAAAAAACAAATGGGTATTGGACAAAGGGATAACAGCATCATAATTTTTTAATTTTTCGCTGCGCACTCGTTGCCGCTTCCCAACAGTGGTATCAGAGCGCCGTGTTTTTTTGATTAGTTCTCTCTCATTTGAACTCGCAATTGGGTGTGTAAAAGCTTGTTGAAAGCTAACACCCTGAACGTACTTTTAGGTACAAGTTTTGCATGATTTGGTTAAGATTTGAATTGTGAAATTGCATTTAAAGTTCACGCATCTGTAAAAAACTTGAATAATAAATTATTTGATTAAAATAAAATAAAATATCATAATTAAATATAATCAAAGTTATTTAATGCCTAAAATAATTCCAACATATTAAAACTCATATGCTTGATGATTCTATGTATGATTAGAATTGGCATGATTATTTTAGGGTGCAAGCATCTAGAGACTTTTTAAGGAAATAGAGAGTGTATTGCTTATCCCTTACCTAAGTAATTATTCGTGATAACTTAGAGATTTATTACCTTTAAGGCTAATAAATATAAATCACTTGTTTATAATAAAAGACATTATAAAAGATACAAGTGGGGTGGGACCAAGGCGTTAATAAAACTTTCCGAACTAAAGTTAATTTAACCAAAGGTATTACTATAGTTAGATAATGATTTGATGTCTTCCTTCACTCACTACCTTTTAATAGCCAAAAGGAAAAGCTGTGAAGACATCTAGATAATCATTTACTCAAAGCTTACCTTAAAGCATATTTAAAGTGTTGGACTAATTTGGAGGATCTATTGTTTATTCCTGTCACCAAGGCAATAAGAGCCTAAGAGGTAGCACATAATCTGCTTCCTCTTCTGTTAAACATCTCAGGAGGGGTACGGTATAGCCTCTCCGGTAGAGCACCCCTTCGATCAGGGAGAACTTGGTGCTCTTGAATTTTAGATTCTTGGCCTCCTTTTATCTTTAGGGGTTTCCCCTGTTTCCAGGTATCTCCTAATCGGTTGCATCCATGAGTTTTTGCCTCCCTCTTCTACTATATCTACCTTCAGCTCCCCTATGCTTCTCTCTCGGAGGCATATGAGAGGGATTATTTTGGGGTCCTCGGTCTTCATTGAGGATGCGAGCCGGGCCAGGGAGTCTGCTTCACAGTTGTCTTCTCGTCCGATTTGTTCGAAGCGTACGTTCCCCACTTTCTCCATCAACTTTTTTACTTTGGCTAAGTAAGCTATCATAGTCGACTCCCTGGCCTGAAATTCTCCCTTTAGTTGTTGAATGGCCAGCTGAGAGTCACTCCTTACTACCACGTTGTGGACTCCCACTACTGTGCATAGCCTTAATCCGACCAAGATTGCTTCGTATTCGGCTTCATTGTTTGTGGCTTTGAAAGCAAATTTCAAGGCAAGCAACACTTCTTCTCCTTCACTGTTTTTCAGCGTGATTCCTGCCTCGTTGCCCTGTGAGCTAGCAGACCCATCCACTGACATTTCCCATTTGCTTTCCTCTGTGGTCAATATTTGGGGTTCCGCGAGTTCCGCAACAAAATCTGCCAAGGCCTGCCCTTTTATTGCTATCCTTGGGAGGTAGGAAATGTCGTGCTCGCTTAGCTCCACCGACCATTTCATTAACCTTCCCGAGGTTTCTGGTTTTTGCAAGATCTGCCGCAGGGGGTAATTGGTGTAAACTCCGATAGGGTGGGCCTGGAAGTAGGGTCGTAATTTCCGTGCTGCAGTGATCAAGGATAGGGCGACTAGTTCATGCATGGGATATCGGGTCTCTGCATCCAA
>SKCR01007396.1:0-48805 GCA_019454045.1 Zanthoxylum bungeanum | reverse complement strand
GAATCATATATTCCAGTATACGACATGTACCGGTCTCAACGGGTTTACTATACTGACCAAGTAGTGTAAACCTTGACCAGGAACTGTCTGAGAATGACAACATCATGATACGATTCAAGTCCATTGCGACGCTTTTGCAACTGTATCATGACTAATCATTCTAGGGTCATTACGTCTTTACCATATAAAAGATTAGATTATATTATAGAAACTGCATATATTATTACTAATAATAATGTTTTACAGAAGTATTTAACAAAATACAACCGGGAATTGGCGCTCTGAGCACCAACCCCTAAACATTGTCATTTGGATCCATTCGGACCTTTTGTCATGAGATATGGGCTTGTTGGGCCATTTAAACTGGGACAAGAACATGTCTTATGATGATTGGGCCAAAAGCTTCTAAAATGATAATAGGCCGATTTGTTTGAGAATTTTATTTGATTTAATATATGTTATATACTTCTTATGCACATCATGCATACATATACCTTGTTGACATCCTCTGTGTCTTAAAAAAGACATCATAGATACCGTTTGGGTTAGGGAAGGAACCAGACTCACTAAAAGAACAAGTATGAGTGAATCCGATAATGAGGTGTCCCGTATGGATCAGTTAGAGAACGGTCTCGCCAAGATCACTGAACAGTTGCAGGCTTTGACTACTGTTATGGCTGATATGGTTGTGCCCCATGCCGGGGGAGATTCTGAGAATGTAAGGCGTGAGGAGCCTCCGAATGGGTTAGGGGATGATGTCCCCACTTTTGATGATGACACGGCAGAATATGCAACAGGCAGAGTGATTGGGTCTCAGGCAGAATTTCAGAAGCTTCGGGATCAGGTTGAAACAGTTACCCGCAAAATGAGGGGTAAGAACGAGGATTTGCTAGATTATAAGGCAATGACCTTCGGAGAACAGCTGCCAGCTCAGTTTAAAATGCCCGACATGGCCAAGTTTAATGGGAACGGAGACCCGAGGGTCCATCTGCAGCAATATGTCTCAGTCATGAGTTCAATGGGCCTATCACAGCGCTAAGTCCAAAAGATGTTTGGGATGTCACTCGAGGGGGCACCTGTGGTTTGGTATCATAGCCTTGAGAAGAAGGATAAGGAAGATTGGAAGGAACTAGCTGATGCCTTTCTGAAGCAGTATGTTACGGACTTAGAGATTGACTTGTCACTCCGTGATTTGGAGAACACTAAGCAGAAGCCAGAGGAAAGTTTCAAAGAGTATGTGGATCGCTGGAGAAGCCAGCTTTTGAAAATGCAGACTCGGCCCTCAGAGAATGACCAAATCAAAATGATCATCAAGGGCACCAAGCCCTCTATTTATAGTAAGCTGAGGAGGATGACTTCGATGATTTCTGATTTTCGACAGTTGAGGGAAACTGTCATGGATATTGAGGAAGAAGAGGCTGAAAATAGAAAGTTTTATGGCCATAATAGAAGAACTTTTGGGGGGCCTTTTGAGACTAAGCCCGCTACTGCCGAGGTCGCTACCGTCAAGAACATGCGATTCTCCAATCTTGGTAGGCCTTTGTCAAATGTATTTGAAAATCTGAAAATGCAAGGACTCCTAAAACCTTTGGAACCTAGGCCATTTCCGAACCCTGTGCCACCATACCTCAACCATAAAGCCACTCAACCACCCAGGTTTCTTGCATTAAGATAAGGGATAACAGTGAAGAACCATAGGCCAAAGAAGAAAGCAATACTCCGATTAATGAAGTTATTCCTCGTAGTTTATTTGATCCTGCATTTTTTTTAAAAAAAAGACATTGATTTTGTCTATTTGTTCGAACCATTTTCTTAAATGATAATAAAGACGTCCATTTCGCTGAATCTCTTCCGCAATATGAGTAAATTTGAGAAAAGCATTCAACCGAGGTACTATGAAATTCAGTGATGTTTAGAACACATGGAATCCTCGAATAAGCAAGCAGGGGGGCAGTGAGAGTATCAGACTTGGAAGGGAATTAGTTCACCAAGCCGATCAACGTAGACAAATTAAAGCGGTGGCTTGCCTGAGGAAAGGAAGATTGAGCAGTCACCAAGAGAATTGGCAGAAGACCTAACCGACGGGATAGGAACATTCATGCATGCATACACGTAACACATTTTGCATCCTTTTGTTTTGTTTTATTTTGTGTTTGTTTTATTTTGTGTTCACAGGTTTTAAAGAATAAGAAAAGCGGCAAAGAACAAGCTAACCAGAAATGGTAAAAAGCACAGTATCGGATTCAGGTAATGATTCCAGGGTTGAGGCCCATTTGAGTTTGAGTTTCGGGGATGACACTCTGGGGGCGAGGCACAACTTGGTTCAGCATCGGTTTCTGCCGGGTATGGCACTCTGGGGGTGAGGCCCATATTAGCATCAACATCAGTCTTGCCGGATATGAAATCTGGAGGGCGAGGCCCACGTCATTATCAGTAGCTTGGGGACGAGTCCCAGGGTTGAGGCCCATATCAGTATCAGTCTGGGGGCGAGGCCCATATCAGTATCAGTCTGGGGGCGAGGCCCCACATCTGCATCAGTTTGGGGGCGAGGCCCATATCAGTATCAGATCGAGGGCGAGGCCCATATCAGTTCAGGGGAAGAAAGCCTCATGTCAGTTCAATTCGGGAATAAAGCCCACACTCAGTGCAGTCCAGGAAGAAAGCCTGCATTCAATACAGTTCGGGAATAAAGCTCGGGAGGAATAAAGCCTCATCTCAATAGTTTGAGAACAAAGCTCAATGGGAAGAAAGCCTCATGTCAGTACAGTTCGGGAATAAAGCTCGGGAGGAATAAAGCCTCATCTCAACAGTTCGAGAATAAAGCTCGGGAGGAATAAAGCCTCATCGCAACAGTTCGGGAACAAAGCCCAAAGGAATAAAACCTCATCTCAATACAGTTCGGGAACAAAGCCCAGGGGAATAAAGCCCTATCACAACACAGTTCGGGAACAAAGCCCAGGGGAATAAAAGCCTCATGTCAGTATAGTTTGAGAATAAAGCTCGGGAGGAATAAAGCCTCATCTCAACAGTTCGGGAATAAAAGCCCACATTCGGTTCAGTTCAGGAAGAAAGCCTGCATTCAATACAGTTCAGGAATAAAGCTCGGGAGGAATAAAGCCTCATCTCAACAGTTCGAGAATAAAGCTCGGGAGGAAGAAAGCCTCATGTCAGTATAGTTTGAGGATAAAGCTCGAAAGGAATAAAGCCTCATCTCAACAGTTCGGGAATAAAAGCCCACATTCAGTTCAGTTTAGGAAAAAAGCCTGCATTCAATACAGTTCGGGAATAAAGCTCGGGAGGAATAAAGCCTCATCTCAACAGTTCGAGAATAAAGCTCGGGAGGAATAAAGCCTCATCTCAATGAAAATGCATTGCATAACTTTGATAGGATTGTCACTGTTGCACATTACACAAGTCCCATCAAAGTGGGGGCGACTGTAGGCACTGTATTTTTACACATAAGTCCCTATGATGAGTCTCATTTTGGAGACACTACCTTTTAAGTCACGGAGGTCACGGGAAACGGACATCGGAAGGGGAAATTCAGAATAAACAAGGTTCACTGTTTTCGTTAGTGCTGCGTTCGTGTTTACGTTCGAACGTCAAACGGATTGCGGGCGTTCGTGCCGCGTTCGATGAAGCGTTCGAACGGTGTCGGTAATTCTGGTTTTGCTGCTAGCCTCACATCCACCCAATTAGCCCCCAAAGCCCATAAAACACATCCCAATTTAAATAAATAAATATTAATTAAAACATTAACTAATAAGATAATAATTAAATTAATTAAATAAATAATTAAATAAAACATATATCAAACATAAAATAAACAATTACCAACTTAAACTAAAATCATGCCTAAATTAAACAAATCACATACTAAATCAAAAATATAATCATACCAAGTTAAATCAATCAACCAATTAAAGCCAATCATATATTTGACTTCCTAATCTAATAAGATAATTACCAATCTAAAATATTGTATTCCTAAACCAAACCAAATCAAACCCCTTGCTTTCCTTGTCCAACACCAAATCAAATCCCTCTTTAATTAGCCAAATCCATTTCCTTGTCAAGCCTAACCCTTTGCCTATAAAAGAACCCTTCACCAACCTTCTCAACCCTAGTCCCTAGCTCATAGACAACACACAAGAAAATTACAGGAAGAAGACACCCAAAAAAACAGTAAGCAAAAGATAAAGAGGAAACGGCAGCGAAACCACAAGGAAACAATAGCAAAAGACGGAGAACGACGACTCAAAACAGTAAGACAACGAACGAGAACAGTGAACCAGTGAACCGGGAGAGTTGCGGAGCATCCACCCTTCCGACGATCGTGTACCGTACATCCGAGAGGTGATTTAAAAGGTTAGACCTGAGGGTACCTTTTCATTAGTTTATATTCGTTTTTATTATTATTATTGAATTCTATTCGCATGAGAGTCGTTTATGGATGCATGTTGTGGCCTGAATGAAATGGAAGAGTGTCGTCTCTTGTGGTATATAGGATGGAAACCCAGACGTAAATTCCATAGCCGAATCCGAATGGACGGTAGTGCGGTCTGTACTTGGGATACAACTCCACGTACCACTTGAGTAAACGGAACCTTCTCTTGTTTTGTGTTGCTTTTATTTATTTATTTTTCGTCATTTAAATTATGCATGTTGCTTATTTATGCATGACTCAATCGAGCGCATGGGCTTAGTAAGTGGAATGAAAGATCCCCTATGGGGAGGGGTTAAAGCCCTTTACCACGATGCTTTGCCGCGCCGGTTGATGTGTGTTCGGTTGGATGCAAGACACGTTCAATCGGACATACTTAGAATAATATGATTGTCTTTATGTTTGTATTGCATGATGTGATGTGACGCGCATGGGCTTAGTATGTTGGTCTAAAGGTCCTCTCTTTGAGAGATCAAGAGCCCCAAAATGCCACATTTACGGCAGTACTTCGCCGCGCCCCTTATTTTGTTGTTATTGTATTGTGTCTCATTTCATGCATCAGGTCTGTTCCCGTTCGAACGCGTTTACAAACGCAACTCGAACGCGCATGCTTTTTGCCTTATCATGCATCAGGTCTCATTTCCGTTCGAACGCGTTATCAAACGCCATACGAACGCGAGCATTCTGTTTCATTTACGTTCGAACGCGTTATCAAATGCCATACGAACGCGAGCATTCTGTTTCATTTACGTTCGAACGCGTTATCAAACGCCATACGAACGCGAGCATTCTGTCTCATTTCCATTCGAACGCGTTATCAAACGCCACACGAACGCGAACCTTCTGTTTACCGTTCGAACGCGTTTACGAACGCTACACGAACGCGCACACACTGAACTGAGTCTGTCTTATCATATTCATGCATAATTGCCTCTTGGTTGATCTTTCTTGTGTTATATAGCCAACCGTATTATTTGTATTCCTGCATTTATCCATTCTATGTGTTCTTGGGATTGTATTCAAGCATGATTAGGCTGTTAGCATGTTATTTGGTTAATAGGTTCATGAGATAGTACTCAAGCATGATTATGTTGTTCTTAGTTTTCCATATCATAGGATTGAAATATGTTCATGAGATTGCCATGTGATGTTGCATGTTGTGATGAACTTGTTGATGTATGCATATGAATTTAGAAGCATGATATTTTTGGAAATAAATGTTATTTAAGCCTGGTTAAATTATTACATAAATCCTTTTATTACAAGTGACATAAGTAAGGGACGTTCTGAACCCAACGGTTTGAGGTCTTCCCTTGCGAGGGGTGAGTGCGGCCTTAAATCTCATTTTCCCGGTTCACACCGGGTGGCGACTCAATTACTCTCCGGTTTAGTCCCCCGTGGCTACTCCGTACTCCCAACTAGGCCGCGAGCCTAGGAACAAAAAATTTCCCCCAGATTTCCTGTTTCCCACAGTCTGGCGACTCCACTGGGGATAGAGAATTGGCCCCGAAATATTGTCTTGTGATGTTTGGATTTATGTTTTAATTGACCGTGTTTATAGTGGATAAAGTGAGGTTTTAATCAAAGGCATTTTAAGGCTAGGTTATGGTTTGGTGTCTTCCTTCATTCACTACCTTTCTAGAAGGAAAAGCTGTGAAGACACCTAGATAGCCATCTACTTGTAGCCTATTGTGATGGACTAATTTGGAGGACTCGTTGTTTATTCCTGACAACAAGCGATAAGAGCCTAAGAGGCTTGGGTATTTAAGTGAGCCTCGCTCCACCTTCCCTCTGGGGGATCTACAACGGGAAATCCATTTGACAGTCTGTCACACACCATAGCTCATTGGCACGTACCTTAGTGTATAAAAAGGGGTGCGCTCACTTGGTCACTCGAACCCTTGAGTGGGGAGACCTAGTTGTGGGCCATCCTTCGCCGATGAGAGCCTTTGTCTATACTCTTACTAACCCACCCATAGACCGGGTTGGCTAAAGTAGCAATTATTTCCTTGAGTATGTGCTTGTGGACCATCCTCATTTGGATGCAGTTGGACTATTGTCAGAAATGCGGGCTTGTTGGGCCATTTAAACTGGGGCAAGTTCGTACCTTATGACTATTAGGCCCAAAGCTTCTGAAATGTTGATGGGCCATTTTGTAGAAATTATTGTTCTATGTTTGCATTATCTTTCTTGTATGCTTGTGTTTGGGAACATTGTCATTTGGATCCATTCGGACCTTTTGTCATGAGATATGGGCTTGTTGGGCCATTTAAACTGGGACAAGAACATGTCTTATGATGATTGGGCCAAAAACTTCTAAAATGATAATAGGCCGATTTGTTTGAGAATTTTATTTGATTTAATATATGTTATATACTTCTTATGCACATCATGCATACATATACCTTGTTGACATCCTCTGTGTCTTAAAAAAGACATCAAAGATACCGTTTGGGTTAGGGAAGGAACCAGACTCACTAAAAGAACAAGTATGAGTGAATCCGATAATGAGGTGTCCCGTATGGATCAGTTAGAGAACGGTCTCGCCAAGATCACTGAACAGTTGCAGGCTTTGACTACTGTTATGGCTGATATGGTTGTGCCCCATGCCGGGGGAGATTCTGAGAATGTAAGGCGTGAGGAGCCTCCGAATGGGTTAGGGGATGATGTCCCCACTTTTGATGATGACACGGCAGAATATGCAACAGGCAGAGTGATTGGGTCTCAGGCAGAATTTCAGAAGCTTCGGGATCAGGTTGAAACAGTTACCCGCAAAATGAGGGGTAAGAACGAGGATTTGCTAGATTATAAGGCAATGACCTTCGGAGAACAGCTGCCAGCTCAGTTTAAAATGCCCGACATGGCCAAGTTTAATGGGAACGGAGACCCGAGGGTCCATCTGCAGCAATATGTCTCAGTCATGAGTTCAATGGGCCTATCACAGCGCTAAGTCCAAAAGATGTTTGGGATGTCACTCGAGGGGGCACCTGTGGTTTGGTATCATAGCCTTGAGAAGAAGGATAAGGAAGATTGGAAGGAACTAGCTGATGCCTTTCTGAAGCAGTATGTTACGGACTTAGAGATTGACTTGTCACTCCGTGATTTGGAGAACACTAAGCAGAAGCCAGAGGAAAGTTTCAAAGAGTATGTGGATCGCTGGAGAAGCCAGCTTTTGAAAATGCAGACTCGGCCCTCAGAGAAGGACCAAATCAAAATTATCATCAAGGGCACCAAGCCCTCTATTTATAGTAAGCTGAGGAGGGTGACTTCGATGATTTCTGATTTTCGACAGTTGAGGGAAACTGTCATGGATATTGAGGAAGAAGAGGCTGAAAATAGAAAGTTTTATGGCCATAATAGAAGAACTTTTGGGGGGCCTTTTGAGACTAAGCCCGCTACTGCCGAGGTCGCTACCGTCAAGAACAGGCGATTCTCCAATCTTGGTAGGCCTTTGTCAAATGTATTTGAAAAGCTGAAAATGCAAGGACTCCTAAAACCTTTGGAACCTAGGCCATTTCCGAACCCTGTGCCACCATACCTCAACCTAAACCAGTATTGTCACTTCCATCAAGAAAAAGGCCATGACACCGACAACTGTACCCGCCTTAGGCATGAGGTCCAGAACCTTATTGACTCCCATAAAATACCCAATCCAGAAAAAGAACAACCCACACACACATGAACCTTCAACCATAAAGCCACTCAACCACCCAGGTTTCTTGCATTAAGATAAGGGATAACAGTGAAGAACCATAGGCCAAAGAAGAAAGCAATACTCCGATTAATGAAGTTATTCCTCCTAGTTTATTTGATCCTGCATTTTTTTTTAAAAAAAGACATTGATTTTGTCTATTTGTTCGAACCATTTTCTTAAATGATAATAAAGACGTCCATTTCGCTGAATCTCTTCCGCAATATGAGTAAATTTGAGAAAAGCATTCAACCGAGGTACTATGAAATTCAGTGATGTTTAGAACACAGGGAATCCTCGAATAAGCAAGCAGGGGGGCAGTGAGAGTATCAGACTTGGAAGGGAATTAGTTCACCAAGCCGATCAACGTAGACAAATTAAAGCGGTGGCTTGCCTGAGGAAAGGAAGATTGAGCAGTCACCAAGAGAATTGGCAGAAGACCTAACCGACGGGATAGGAACATTCATGCATGCATACACGTAACACATTTTGCATCCTTTTGTGTTTGTTTTATTTTGTGTTTGTTTTATTTTGTGTTCACAGGTTTTAAAGAATAAGAAAAGCGGCAAAGAACAAGCTAACCAGAAATGGTAAAAAGCACAGTATCGGATTCAGGTAATGATTCCAGGGTTGAGGCCCATTTGAGTTTGAGTTTCGGGGATGACACTCTGGGGGCGAGGCACAACTTGGTTCAGCATCGGTTTCTGCCGGGTATGGCACTCTGGGGGTGAGGCCCATATTAGCATCAACATCAGTCTTGCCGGATATGAAATCTGGAGGGCGAGGCCCACGTCATTATCAGTAGCTTGGGGACGAGTCCCAGGGTTGAGGCCCATATCAGTATCAGTCTGGGGGCGAGGCCCATATCAGTATCAGTCTGGGGGCGAGGCCCCACATCTGCATCAGTTTGGGGGCGAGGCCCATATCAGTATCAGATCGAGGGCGAGGCCCATATCAGTTCAGGGGAAGAAAGCCTCATGTCAGTTCAATTCGGGAATAAAAGCCCACACTCAGTGCAGTCCAGGAAGAAAGCCTGCATTCAATACAGTTCGGGAATAAAGCTCGGGAGGAATAAAGCCTCATCTCAATAGTTTGAGAACAAAGCTCAATGGGAAGAAAGCCTCATGTCAGTACAGTTCGGGAATAAAGCTCGGGAGGAATAAAGCCTCATCTCAACAGTTCGAGAATAAAGCTCGGAGGAATAAAGCCTCATCGCAACAGTTCGGGAACAAAGCCCAAAGGAATAAAACCTCATCTCAATACAGTTCGGGAACAAAGCCCAGGGGAATAAAGCCCTATCACAACACAGTTCGGGAACAAAGCCCAGGGGAATAAAAGCCTCATGTCAGTATAGTTTGAGAATAAAGCTCGGGAGGAATAAAGCCTCATCTCAACAGTTCGGGAATAAAAGCCCACATTCGGTTCAGTTCAGGAAGAAAGCCTGCATTCAATACAGTTCGGGAATAAAGCTCGGGAGGAATAAAGCCTCATCTCAATAGTTCGAGAATAAAGCTCGGGAGGAAGAAAGCCTCATGTCAGTATAGTTTGAGGATAAAGCTCGAAAGGAATAAAGCCTCATCTCAACAGTTCGGGAATAAAAGCCCACATTCAGTTCAGTTTAGGAAAAAAGCCTGCATTCAATACAGTTCGGGAATAAAGCTCGGGAGGAATAAAGCCTCATCTCAACAGTTCGAGAATAAAGCTCGGGAGGAATAAAGCCTCATCTCAATGAAAATGCATTGCATAACTTTGATAGGATTGTCACTGTTGCACATTACACAAGTCCCATCAAAGTGGGGGTGACTGTAGGCACTGCATTTTTACACATAAGTCCCTATGATGAGTCTCATTTTGGAGACACTACCTTTTAAGTCACGGAGGTCACGGGAAACGGACATCGGAAGGGGAAATTCAGAATAAACAAGGTTCACTGTTTTCGTTAGTGCTGCGTTCGTGTTTATGTTCGAACGTCAAACGGATTGCGGGCGTTCGTGCCGCGTTCGATGAAGCGTTCGAACGGTGTCGGTAATTCTGGTTTTGCTGCTAGCCTCACATCCAGCCCAATTAGCCCCCCAAAGCCCATAAAACACATCCCAATTTAAATAAATAAATATTAATTAAAACATTAACTAAATAAGATAATAATTAAATTAATTAAATAAATAATTAAATAAAACATATATCAAACATAAAATAAACAATTACCAACTTAAACTAAAATCATGCCTAAATTAAACAAATCACATACTAAATCAAAAATATAATCATACCAAGTTAAAATCAATCAACCAATTAAAGCCAATCATATATTTGACTTCCTAATCTAATAAGATAATTACCAATCTAAAATATTGTATTCCTAAACCAAACCAAATCAAACCCCTTGCTTTCCTTGTCCAACACCAAATCAAATCCCTCTTTAATTAGCCAAATCCATTTCCTTGTCAAGCCTAACCCTTTGCCTATAAAAAGAACCCTTCACCAACCTTCTCAACCCTAGTCCCTAGCTCATAGACAACACACAAGAAAATTACAGGAAGAAGACACCCAAAAAAACAGTAAGCAAAAGATAAAGAGGAAACGGCAGCGAAACCACAAGGAAACAATAGCAAAAGACGGAGAACGACGACTCAAAACAGTAAGACAACGAACGAGAACAGTGAACCAGTGAACCGGGAGAGTTGCGGAGCATCCACCCTTCCGACGATCGTGTACCGTACATCCGAGAGGTGATTTAAAAGGTTAGACCTGAGGGTACCTTTTCATTAGTTTATATTCGTTTTTATTATTATTATTGAATTCTATTCGCATGAGAGTCGTTTATGGATGCATGTTGTGGCCTGAATGAAATGGAAGAGTGTCGTCTCTTGTGGTATATAGGATGGAAACCCAGACGTAAATTCCGTAGCCAAATCCGAATGGACGGTAGTGCGGTCTGTACTTGGGATACAACTCCACGTACCACTTGAGTAAACGGCACCTTCTCTTGTTTTGTGTTGCTTTTATTTATTTATTTTTCGTCATTTAAATTATGCATGTTGCTTATTTATACATGACTCAATCGAGCGCATGGGCTTAGTAAGTGGAATGAAAGATCCCCTATGGGGAGGGGTTAAAGCCCTTTACCACGATGCTTTGCCGCGCCGGTTGATGTGTGTTCGGTTGGATGCAGACACGTTCAATCGGACATACTTAGAATAATATGATTGTCTTTATGTTTGTATGCATGATGTGATGTGACGCGCATGGGCTTAGTATGTTGGTCTAAAGGTCCTCTATTTGATAGATCAAGAGCCCCAAAAGGCCACCTTTACGGCAGTACTTCACCGCGCCCCTTTATTTTGTTGTTTATGTATTGTGTCTCATTTCATGCATCAGGTCTGTTCCCGTTCGAACGCGTTTACAAACGCAACTCGAACGCGCATGCATTTTTGCCTTATCATGCATCAGGTCTCATTTCCGTTCGAACGCGTTATCAAACGCTATACGAACGCGAGCATTCTGTTTCATTTACGTTCGAACGCGTTATCAAACGCCATACGAACGCGAGCATTCTGTTTCATTTACGTTCGAACGCGTTATCAAACGCCATACAAACGCGAGCATTCTGTCTCATTTCCATTCGAACGCGTTATCAAACGCCACACGAACGCGAACCTTCTGTTTACCGTTCGAACGCGTTTACGAACGCTACACGAACGCGCACACACTGAACTGAGTCTGTCTTATCATATTCATGCATAATTGCCTCTTGGTTGATCTTTCTTGTGTTATATAGCCAACCGTATTATTTGTATTCCTGTATTTATCCATTCTATGTGTTCTTGGGATTGTATTCAAGCATGATTAGGCTGTTAGCATGTTATTTGGTTAATAGTTTCATGAGATAGTACTCAAGCATGATTATGTTGTTCTTAGTTTTCCATATCATAGGATTGAAATATGTTCATGAGATTGCCATGTGATGTTGCATGTTGTGATGAACTTGTTGATGTATGCATATGAATTTAGAAGCATGATATTTTTGGAAATAAATGTTATTTAAGCCTGGTTAAATTATTACATAAATCCTTTTATTACAAGTGACATAAGTAAGGGACCGTCTGAACCCAACGGTTTGAGGTCTTCCCTTGCGAGGGGTGAGTGCGGCCTTAATCTCATTTTCCCGGTTCACACCGGGTGGCGACTCAATTACTCTCCGGTTTAGTCCCCCGTGGCTACTCCGTACTCCCAACTAGGCCGCGAGCCTAGGAACAGAAAGCGTCGCCCCAGATTTCCTGTGTTCCCACAGCTGGGTTTTATGGATTAGTTTCTTGTCTGAAGGCAGATGGTAGTCTTTTTATCTGGTCTGTGCGTGTGTCTTTTAGAGGAGAGATCTAGGGTTTTTTGGGTTGTTTGTCGTGGGGAGAGAGTGTCAATGGTCTGAGGGACGTGACTAAGGCTGAACGTGTGAGAGTTGGTTCGTTTAGTTGATGAGCTTGGTTTTTTGCGAGGTGGGTTGTTGAAGCAAAGGGCGTGGAGCTATGAGGGGTTTTTGTCTTTTGTTTTGTCTTGTTTTTTTTTGTCTTGGCCGTGAGTGTCTAGGAGGTTTTAGGGTTGCACTTGTACTATTTTTATAGAGAGATGGTAGAGGTGTGAAGGCATTAGGGTTTGCATGGATTTGTTTGAATAATGAAAGAAATCAATTAGGGATGGATTAGTTTAAAAATGGAAAGAATAATTGTATTGGTGGTGGAATATCTTAAATTAAGGGAGTGATTTATTTAATTTGGTATGTAATTTTTTTAGATTAGGAATTTAATTTATTTAATTTAGGAATTAATTTAATTTAATTTAATTTGTTTTAATTTAAATTGGATTTTAATTTGATTTAGTTTAATTGGATTTAATTTAATTTGTGACATGTATTTTAAATGTTTTAATTATTTTTTTGGATTGGGCTTGGGTGAGATGGGCTTGGTGTGTGTCTTATGGAGTTTGGGCTAAGGGTGTGTTTTAAAACGGAGGTCCAACAAGCGAACCCGAAGCTAAACAAGCGAATAAAATCTAACAAAAATATTTATTCCCCTAGGCTTTGTTCCCGAGCTATGTTAAGATAGAGCTTTATTCCCTTGGGCCTTGTTCCCGAACTGTGTTAAGATAGAGCTTTATTCCCTGGGCTGTATTCCCAAACTGTGTTAAGATAGAGCTTTATTCCTCTGGGCCTTGTTCCCGAACTGCTTTTAAAGTGGGCTTTATTCCCCTAGGCTTTGTTCCTGAGCTATGTTAAGATAGAGCTTTATTCCCTTGGGCCTTGTTCCCGAACTGTGTTAAGATAGATCTTTATTCCCCTGGGCTGTATTCATGAACTGTGTCAAGATAGAGCTTTATTCCCTTGGGCCTTGTTCCCGAACTGTGTTAAGATAGAGCTTTATTCCTCTGGGCATTGTTCCCGAACTATTTTGAAAGTGGGCTTTATTCCCCTAGGCTTTGTTCCCGAGCTATGTTAAGATAAAGCTTTATTCCCTTGGGCCTTGTTCCCGAATTGTGTTAAGATAGAGCTTTATTCACCTGGGCTGTATTCCGGAACTGTGTCAAGATAGGTTTTATTCCCCTGACTGTGCTGAATGTGGGCTTTGTTCCTGATTATGTTGAATGTGGGCTTTATCCCCGAACTGTACTGAATGTGGGCTTTATCCCCGATCTGAGCTGACTGTGGGCTTTGTTCCTGAACTGTACTAAATGTGGGCTTTATCCCCTATCTGAGCTGACAATGGGCTTTGTTCCTGAATTGTACTAAATGTGGGCTTTATCCCCGATCTGAGCTGACTGTGGGCTTTGTTCCTGAATTGTACTGAATGTGGGCTTTATCCCCGATCTGAGCTGACTGTGGGTTTTGTTCCTGAACTGTACTGAATGTGGGCTTTATCCCATATCTTAGCTGACTGTGGGCTTTGTTCCTGAATTGTACTAATGTGGGCTTTATCCCCTATCTGAGCTGACTGTGGGCTTTGTTCCTGAATTGTACTAAATGTGGGCTTTATCCCCGATCTGAGCTGACTGTGGGCTTTGTTCCTGAATTGTACTGAATGTGGGCTTTATCCTCGATCTGAGCTGACTGTGGGCTTTGTTCCTGAACTGTACTGAATGTGGGCTTTATTCCCTATCTGAGCTGACTGTGGGCTTTGTTCCTGAATTGTACTAAATGTGGGCTTTATCCCCGATCTGAGCTGACTGTGGGCTTTGTTCCTGAATTGTACTGAATGTGGGCTTTAGTCCCGAACTGAACTGACTGTGGGCCTCGCCCCCAGATTGATACTGATATGAGCCTCAACCCTGGGACTCGTCCCAAGCTACTGATAATGAAATGGGCCTCACCCCCAGATTGCCATACCCGGCAAGACTGATACTGATAATGACGTGGGCCTCGCCCCCAGATTGCCATACCCGGCAAGACTGATACTGAAACTAATGTGGGCCTCGCCCCCAGAGTGCCATACCCAAAACTCAAACTCAAATGGGCCTCAACCCTGGGATTATTACCCGAATCCGATATTGTGCTTTTCACCGTTTCTGATTAGCTTGTTCCTTGCCGCTTTCTCTTTTCTTCTTCAAAACCTGTAAACACAAAACAAAACAAACACAAAAGGATGCAAAATGTGTTACGTGTATGCATGCATGAATGTTCATATCCCGTCGGGTTATGTATTCTGCCTATTCTCTTGGTGACTGCTCAGTCTTCTTTTCCTCAGGCAAGCCACTGCTTCAATCTGTCTATGTTGATCGGCTCGGTGAACTAATTCCCTTCCAAGTCTGATATTTTCACTGCCCACATTTCCCAATTTCTGAATGGCTATCTTATCTTTTATGCTTGCTTATTTCGAGGATTCCCCGTGTTCTAAACATCACTGAATTTCATAGTACCAAGGTTGAATGCTTTTCTCAAATATACTCATATTGCAGAAGAGATTCAACGAAATGAACGTCTTTATTATCATTAAGAAAATGGTTCGAACATGTAGACTAAATCAATGTCTATATTAAAAATGCAGGATCAAATAAACTAGGAGGAATAACTTCATCATTCGCAACATTGCATTCTTCATTGGCCTATGGTTCTTCGCTGTTATCCTTTATCTCAATGCAAGAAGCCTGGGTGGTTGAGAGTTTGGAGGACAAAGGTTTCGGGTAGGCCGGAGTTGATCATGTAGGTGGGTGGTGGAATGGAGTGGTAATTAGGCAAGGGATTTCTGTATGTGTTAGGTTGTTCTTTTTCTTGATTGGTATTTTATTGGGAGTCAATGAGGTTTTGGACCTCATGCCTAAGGCGGGTACAGTTGTCGGTGTGTCATGGCCTTTTTCTTGATGGAAGTAACAATACTGGTTTAGGTTGAGGTACGGTGGTACAGGGTTCGGAAATGGCCTAGGTTCTAAAGGTTTTAGAAGTCCTTGCATTTTCAGCTTTTCAAATACATTTGACAAAGGTCTACCAAGATCGGAGAATCGCTTGTTCTTGACGGTAGCGACCTCGGCAGTAGTGGGTTTGGTCTCAGAAGGCCCCCCAAAAGTTCTTCTATTCTGGCCATAAAACTTTCTGTTTTCAGCCTCATCTTCTTCAATATCCATAACAGTCTCTGTCAACTGTCGGAAATCCGCAATCATGGAGGTCATCCTCCTCAGCTTGCCATAAATTGAGGGTTTAATACCCTTGATAATCATCTTTATCTGGTCCTTCTCAGAGGGCCGAGTCTGCATTTTCAGAAGCTGGCTTCTCCAGCGGTCTACATACTCCTTGAAGCTTTCCTCCGGCTTCTGCTTAGTGTTCTCCAAATCACTGAGTGACAAATCAATTTCCAAATCTGTAACATACTATTTCAGAAATGCATCTGTCAATTCCCTTCAATCTTCCTTAACCTTTTCTCAAGGTTGTGATACCAGACTACCGGCGCCCCTTCAAGTGAAATCCCAAACATTTTCTGCACTTGACGCTTGGATAAACCCACTGAACTCATGACTGAAACATACTGACGGAGATGGACCATCGGATCTCCATTCCCGTTGAACTTAGCCATATCCGGAATTTTGAACTGAGCTGGCAACTGTTCTTCGAAGGTCATTGCCTCATAATCTAACAACTCTTCATGTTTACCCCTCATTTTGCGGGTAACTGTTTCAACATGATCCTGAAGCTTCTGAAATTCTGCTTGAGACCCGACTATTCTCTCCGCGGAATATTCGGCCATATCATCACCAAAAGCGGGGATATCATCCTCCAACCCATTCAGAGGCTCCTCACGCCTCACATTCTCAGAATTTCCCCCAGCACGGGGCACAACCATATTTGCCATGGCAGTAGTCAAGGCTTGCAACTGTTCGGTAATCTTGACGAAACAATTCTCTAGTTTATCTATCCGGGATACCTCGTTATCGGATGTACTCATATTTGTTACCGGTCTTTTAGTGAGTCTTCCATCTTTCCTAACCCAACAGGAATCTATTGTAGGGGTTTTTAGGGGCAGAATCCGGTAACGCAGCGGAAGCGGTGGAAAATCGTATTTTCCGATTTCAAAAATTTTTCTCGGATTAATTAAATAAACATATTTATTTAATTATCCAATAATCAAATTATGAAATAAAATTCAAATAAATCATATTCAAGTGAATTTACCAAATTACCCTTACTTTGGTATTTTGTCCATTTAGTCCGAAATTGATCTAATCAATTTTGAATGATTCTAAATCATTTCTAAGATGAACTTAGCATGTTCAAAACATCAAACAACCAAAAGCACCAAAATCCCCAAAATCTAACTCCTTGGCCGAATGCTCCCAATGGTGGGCATTTTGTGCCTTTTGTCATTTCATGCATCAAAACACATCAAGATGTAATCCAATGAACATGAAACTTTATATGCATCATATAAACATCCAAATACACAACATATATGAAAATCCCCAAATTTGGAATGGTCATGAACCCTAATTTTTCAATTTCCTCAAATTGGACAAATTAGACCAAATTGGTTAAATCCAACACTTCAATCATCTTTATTCCATCCAATCAAAGTCTCAACACAATGAAACAACTCAAGATAAAATCTAGGTCATCTAAGAGTGGGTCAACAACTCTAGATTAGCAACAGGTTTCCAAAACCTTAAAAGAAAGCTTATAACTACAATAGTCACAATCTTCCTTCATCACACATGCTCAACACTTTCACCAAAACTTCCATCATCAAAACACAAAGAATAAAGAAAGAAAATAACCTAAGAACATCATATGTTAAAGCCTAGATCCTAAGGAACATTTTCCTTTCTAATAGCAAGTTGGAAAAACTTACTAAAATCCAAGCTTTCTTTGATTTCTTCTTTCTTTCTCACAAGCTTCCTTGTCTTCCATTAATGGAGTTTTTCTTTAAAGTGTATTAGGTTAGATACCAAATGAAATGAAAAACAATATATACTTATTTATTTTTTGCTTGGCCGAATTTGGCCTTAAAATAAACAAGACTATAATTTCATCTTCATTTGATTTTCATTTGATCAACTTGACATAAATATCTAAAAACAACTTTAAAGACATTTAATTAAGTCAACAAATGAAACTAAGAAAAATATATCTCTTATATTTTAAGTGTATGGCCGAAATTATGAAGAAATAAAGGAAAAATATATTTTTATTTTTCAAACAATTTGAACAAATATCTTAAGAAGTCAAAATCAATTTGACAACCTTTTCCTTTAATGTAAAGTCAAACATTTACATTTATAATCATTTCCTAACTTTATCATTTGGTGATATATTTATATTTTAATTATATTAATCATTTAACAATTAAATAATTAAATAATTAATTAAATACAAATATATCAAATATATGTATTATATTTACTTTAAATATCTCAAATACATATATTGATGATATATGTCAAATACTTTATTTGACTATTTTTAATGTGTATTTAATAATATCATATATATTAAAAACAAATACACATTAATTAGGAAATGACGGTTCGGCCCGTTCGCATGTATTTTTCGTTTAACGATTAAACGATTTATAAATAATCATCATTATTCATAAATATTGCTCTAGTGCTCTACGAGTATGTTTCATTATTGAGACTCTCTAGATTCAGGTATATCCGTCACGAAATCCAATTTCATGTGCATAATCTATCCACCCGTAGATTATGACGATCACGGATAATCTCGCTGAATCATACAGGTCGAGGTCATTGCATACGTATAATCCATCCGTCACAGAACTGACGGATCCTATCTTGACACACATAGGATATCCTGAGGATCGATCCACACCCAACGAACAGGCAGAGGTCTGATCTAAATAAATCGATGACGTGACTGCCATCTAAGTGTGGAGGATATCTCATACATCCACAGTGGTGTCTCAAGTCGAAGGACCATTATGCTACTCAACCCGAGAAGATTCTTATTGACGTTGGTGTACCATCCATTAAGAATCTTCGGTGAGCCGTTCAGTGTTTATCCACTATAAACACCTACACGTCTATACGAGTCTCCATAGACTCATGGTTCATTGGGATAAACCATCGGACCAAGTCTTGATATACGACATGTACTGGTCTCAACGGATTTGACTAACCGACCCGTGTTAGTAAATCTTGATCAGGAACTATGTTTGATAATATTCATATAGCAGTGACACTTCCCAATGTCAATTACAAACTAACTTTGTAACTGTGTACTGCATTATATATTATCGGGCCTTTGTCTAATATATACATATCACTAAACCACATTTAGTTTCAATCTAATCGTAATCAGATCGAATACGTATATAAGAACAAGAGGTGCAACCATAAATAAGTAATATTATGGAATAAGGGGATGTTCGTATTCATGAATTAGACATAAATACGGTCTGGATTGGCGCTCTGAGCACCAACCCCAACATCTATGATGTCTTTTATGGACATAGAGGGTGCTAACATGATATATGTATGCATGAGATTAATGAGATGCATGTGATACAAAGAATATATCACTCATTAAAATTGTCACGCAAATCGGCTTACATCATTTTAGAAGCTTTTGGGCTAACTGTCATAGGAGTGAACTCGTCCCAGTTTAAATGGCCCAACAAGTTCACATCTTATGGCAAGAAGTCCAACCGTATCCAAATGATAATGCTCCTAAACACAAACATATAATGGCCCATTGGCGTTTTAGAAGCTTTTGATCGTTTCTCGCTGTGACAGCTTTGGCACGTTCACATGAAGTCGTATCAAGGCTACATTTGTCAATGACATACTCAAGCTACCAGTGTAGTCCTGATAGCTTTGGCACGTTCGGGATTTCCACTTTCACTTGAATTTGTCCAGTATCATTATACAACCGGTATGGATAATAATTCTATAACTACACCCTCACAGCTTTGACACGATCTCGGATGCACTTATAGAAAAATACCCATAAACTGTACTGACAAGACGGACCAAGAAACATGTATCCAATACACGTTACTTTACGGCCATATTTAAAAGCGGGGATTTTCCTACGGAAGTTATACTCTACATCAAATGCATAATTTTAATCTAAATCATTTTCTAAATATTTCAATTCTACTTTAGAAAATATAACACAATTTAACTATTAAATTTTCGTTATATTTTCCGTTAACGTAAAACCGAAAAGTAAAGAAACATATATAGATTACAAGCATGTGCGAACATTAAAATTGGATTATATATCATATATCAAGCATGAATAATATAATGGATGAAGCATCAGACCCGCTCTGATACCATTTTTGTTGGGGTTTTGGGCGATGGGGCGCAGCGGAAGCGCGGGTCGGGCGAAATCGTATTTTAAAACTTTTTCAAAATACCGAATAAATTATTCAATATCTAATATGAATAATTTATTCATATTTCACCTAAACCTATTTATTCAATATCAAAGATTGACATAAACATGATTGAAAACTCGCGAAACTTTTACGAAAATAGTTTTTCCGCAAAATGGCATAAAATGCGTTTTTGACCGAACCGACCACCCGACACTTATGAAAACTACCCAGGTCAGCTCCAATAGTGTTGGGGCAATTTATGGGCTGCCTGAACAGTGACAGATTCACTGTTTGGGCAGCCGTCACCCGGTTGGCTCAAAATCCACCTGGTAGCGCCGTTTTTGGCCGTTTTCGCATATTTCAAGTCGGAAACAATTTTCGGCAATTTTACCAACTCCAAAAATGAATCCATAACATTAATTTAACATCAAATACATCAATATATACACTGAAAATTCCAGATCTGATCCAGAAGGTAAATTAACCAAATTTTCATGCTTTAATCCAATTTAATCCAAGATTAATCTAATTAATCCAGCACCAAAGAAGTCCCACCACATATGAACAACTCTAGAACAATTCTAGGTTATTTAGAGTGGATCAACAACTCTAGATGGCAACTATGTTTTCCAACAATAAATTGATTAAATTGGAAACAAATTACACTAATTAGTTCCAAATAACTTCACACATGCACAAACTTCCTTCTCCATCAACCACAAACAAAAGCCCCAAAATTTTCACAAGTAAAGGAACCCTAGAACTTTTCTAACAGCTCAAGAAATAAGAAACAAGCTTTCTAGACTTTAGGATGTAGAGAATTACCTTTAAAACTCATGAATCCTTAAGTTTTCTTTGAGTTTCCTTCACTTTTCTTCATGGATTTTGAAACTAATTTCCCAAACCCATTTTTTTAGAGCTCACGGTAGTGTGTGTGTATTGAAGATGAGCAAGAACAATTTTTCTCTTATTTTTCAACCAAAAAATGTGAGAGAGAGAGAGAGGTGTTTTTTTTTCATATATATGGTCAACACCACCTTTTTGAAAAAGAAAACAATTTCCTTTTATAAAAAAATAAAAAGTGGCGTGAGACATGATAAAATTTTGGTCAAATTTGTTTTATTTTAATCATATTAAAATATTAGGTGGTAAAGCCAACACTTGGCTCAATCAAAAAAATATATATTACTTTAATATATATTTAACAACAAATAGGCATGTTACACTTGTAAAGTAAAAAAAAAAATTTCTAATTCATTAATTAGACAAATTATTTATTTACTTTTAAAGTGTCATGCCCAGATTTATTAATAAATGTGTATCTAATATAATTATGTATCAAATACAAATACACATTAGATTGACCAAAATTTTTCTGGCATGTGTAAATTCGTTTACCGATTAAACGATTCGAATTAACTAATTTAATCCGAAGAAGTATTATGAATAATCTGTATTATTCATAATGTGTTGCCCAAGTGCTCAATGAGTACACTTAATATTGTGGGACTCTCTAAGTTTAGATTTATCCGTCACGGAATCCAATTTTATGTCCATAATCCACCCTCTCATGGATTATGACGACCACAGATAATCTCGCTAAACTATGCAAGCCGAGGTCATAGCATACGTATAATCCCTCCGTCACAGGCTATCCGTATTATACCTGAGATATAGATGAGAACGTCAAATTCGTTCGGTATAATACAATCGACTTTCAATTAACGATCTCTAAATAACACTCGGAACTGGTTTCCGACATTATACTATGGCCATGGATTTACTAGATCATAAACACGTGCTGGATGCATATGCCCTGTACACAGAACTGACGGATCCTATCTTGATACGCACATGATATCATGAGCATCAGTCCACACCCAACAACATGTGGAGGTCTGATCATGACTAGATCGTTGACGTGACTGCCATCAAAGTGTTGAGGATAGCTCATATATCCATAGTGGTATCTCAAGTCGAATGACCACTATGCTCGCTCAACTCGAGAATGTTCCTATTGACGTTGGTGTACCATCTATTAGGAAACCTTCAGTGAGTCATCCAGTGTCTTATCAAATAAACATCTACATGTCTATACGAGTCTCCCGAGACTCATGGTTCACTGGGATATAAACCATCGAACCAAGTCATGATATACGACATGTACTGGTCTCAACGGATTTTACTAACCGACTCGTGTTAGCAAATCTTGACCAGGAACTTTATTTAAGGATATACAACTAATATTGCGTTTCCCAATGTCTATTACAAACTACGTTGTAACTGCGTACTATACTGTAAATCCTAGGGTCTTTGTCTAATATACACGTATCACTGAACCAGATTCAGTTTCGATCTAATCGTAATCAGATATCTAATCGCAATTAGATCAAATAAGCGTATTAAAGACAAGGGCGTTACCGTTAAATTAGTAATATTATGGAAAATATAATTGCTCATATTTGTGAATCGGACATAAATACAATCCAGATTGGCACTCCGAGCACCAACCCTAACAGATGGGCAGAGCTCGGAAAACTTAGAATACACATTATGGCGGAATCATCTCGAATCTAAAATGAAGTCAAAATATTTTATTTATTTGTAAAACGTTTTAAAACTAGCATGCAAATCACTCACTCCAAAATATAAACAATCAAAGGCATTCATACAAATATCAGTCTCATCACAAAACACGTATCAAATCCAACATCAATTAGCAAGCACTTACAATATGAAAAATTAAGTTGAACATAGCTAAGAATTTAACTGAAATACATAAACCAAAAATGTAAACCGAAATATAAAACATGAGAATACACATGGGCTGTAAAACATAGAAAACATTGAGTGACACATGTTCTGGCATATGCATATAAGCTCGTACAGAGTCTATTACCTGTTTTAGAATATGTATGGAATGAATATCGTCCGAACGAAATCCTAACCAGTACTTCTAATTGGAACTCATGAGAAAATTTCATGAATTAAAAACTCACAAGTCAGACATATCACATAGCACATTTCAGATCCATCAAATATTAACAAATGACTTATACATCAAGGAATACTATTATCAAAGTACACATCAATAACATACTTCTAACTTACTATTTATATCTATACACTCATAATATAATTTTTTTTGCATATTTATACCAAATCGTCAAAGCCCATGATTATAACCATTCTAACCATGTGGTGGTTGATACGATTAAACTTATGTGTACCCTAAACCCTGACGGGTATACCATAAACCCTATAGGATGAGGAAAGAAGCCAGCCCAATCCTCACGAGTCCATACGGGGTTAACTCGGGAAGTTTTAAAGCATGAGCAAAAAGAAGAGTAATTGTCAAGGTTGTCAGCAAATGGATAGTTGCTGGGAGATTTGCGACTGATGAATCGCGATCAGCCACAATTCTCCCAGCAAAAAGCATGATTCTAATTCCAATAACTCATGACATGCAAATAATTTACCATACTTCAATTATTCATCGAGTGGAATACTTACATGGACTTGTGAACGCTCTAGATCCTAATCAAATCTATCAAAACAAACAGCAGAAACGATTAGAATTGATGTTACGCGGAATTCTCAACTCAAATATGATATTTTTTGGATCTTCCCGGAACAACCAGATCAAGTCCGCACTACAAGAAAATTGACTCTTAGTGGCGAAAACCCGAAAATCATTCGAAAAGTAAGAAATCATTACAAACAGATCTAGAACCATTCGAATCTATCATGTTCCCCCATAACAAGTCAAATACATTTAATACACCATAACATATCATACCAGGACCATCAAATAATATAAATTCTCGAATTACGTATTTTAAAGAAAATTTTCCGTAAAAACTTCTGATAACGCTAAAGAAGGATCCTAAACCCTCCAAAACTATTCGAAACCATCTAAACATCATCATATCAATATAGGTGACTCATATATAACAATACACTCATCAAATTACAGATACACGCATAACCCGATTTTACCAGAAACTCGCTTCACTTATCAGATTGATCTAATTTAATTTGATTTCACTCAGATTCTATAAATAGCTATTATTGAACATATTCTAGTACAATCAATTCAATACACATCAATACATTACTCTATGAATCTATATGGAGCATCTGAATATAATACGATAAACTTGTAAAAGTTAACTTTTTACCAGGATGTCCTACCGAAATTCTGAGAATACCGGCAAACTCTGTATGCCCCTACGAACACTTGGGAATGATGTAATTAGAATCAGAGCACCCGAGAAAATGAGTCACTATTCATCCAAATCGTTCTCTCTCGATTCGTGCAAAATCGAACAAAATTATGGATCAGAGAGATGAGCCAGGATCGGAACATGGAATCCCACATCTTTCTCTTCCATTTCTGGCCATTTCCTGCCACCTTAGACTCGCCGCCCTCCGCCCATCGACGGAGGGTGGACGGGCGCATCTGGGGCGGTTGTCTTGCCAGTCGACGGAGGTCAGATGGCTGCCGACAAGCCCCTCTCCCTCTCCCATGAAGAAGATATGTTTTGGATCCCAAATACAAATTCTGAAAACTTATGGGTTATATAGTAAACTTTCGGAAAATTATATCTAAGTCCCCCACAAAATTGCACTTTGGCCCTTATTCATTGGCGGAAATTCCTAAAATTGAGGCCCTTCTGATCAAAATTTCAAAAAGTGTTCAACATGAAAGTGTTTCATCTTCGAAAGCGCTTTCCAAGGATTCCAAAATCAACTCAATCAGAGTTTTTTTTTCCATTATTATAGGTGGAAAAAATAAGCTTTCTCCATATGAAAATACGCGTAACCGATCCTTTCAAATTACGTGATTTATAATGCAACAAAATCCCACTTTAAAACATTCCAACATATTTTTCAATACTAAAATACTTTTTCTTAAATATTGTTTCGTTCTAAAACCTAAACTTCAATCCGCGAATCTTCCAGGGTTGTTCAGAAAATTTGGGATATTACATAAATATTATTAGGGTTTTGTTTTAAATGATGCATGTATTATGTAAAAGCTGAAATAAATAAAAATATTTTTTTTTTTTACATTCATCTATCTGTTTAGATTTTACATATTAGAAATTATCAAAATATCATAGATTACTTATGTAATCTCAAAACTCAGTATGTGTGCAAGATATACAAGAGGATTTGAGTTTGAGATCAGTAATCTTAAATAATCGGTAGATAATAAATAAAACATGGTACTTTATTTACCTCTTACCTACAGTCGTTGTCCATTTAGTATTTAATACGATGATGAAATCCTAAATCATTTATGTAGTGACCTGTGAATGGATGTGGTTTGTATAGTATAATTATATATGACTGGACCTTGATAGTGATAAATTCCTTTAGAAGATCCATTAGACAAAGAAACTCATATCTATCTAAATATCAAATATGCATCGTGTCTTTTGATTTACATGAGTGATACTGGTATATATTCTGATCAATAATTTTGTAATTTGGAGACATAGTTTAATATATAACTGGGAACATTTAATACAATAATAGAATCCACTCCTGAGAAAGAAGTATATAAGTATTTTTCTTAAGTGATGATTCAGTATTTGAATAATAAGAGTGTTTATATTTCTTTTATTTCAATAAAAATAAATATTCATAAACATTATGAATATATAATATTCATTAGAGAATCAATGATACTTAATGGTGTAAGATATAATTAGAGAGGTATAACAAACTTTATAATCAAGCTCTAATTATGAAATACATGTACAAGATTTAACCATATGTAATGATTAAGTTAATGGACGTAATTAATATGCAGTGACAAACTTTTAATGGAATAACCTCAAAGTTAATAATACAAAGATTATTAATTAAAGAGTTTAATCATTAATTTCAATGTTAATGGAGCTTAGAACTGTATGTCCATTTGAATCCCAAGATAGCTCATAATCACTATAAGAAATAATTGGATAGTCAAATTAAATGGTCGAAAAATAAATTGAATAGTTAAAATTATGCAAAGTTAGTAAATAATGATTTCAAATTATTATTTACGTTGATCTAAATTAAGATAGTTTCCCGTCAATAATTATTTGATAATCATTATTTTAAATTTATATATTTAATTTAAAACCAAATTTTCTAGTTTAATAAATTAAGTTTAAAAGAATTTTAAATTAAATTAAAATTATCAATGTTTTGAAAAAGTTTCAAACTAATTATAACTAGTCATCAAGTAGATTTAAAATTTTACTGCCCAATCAAAACAAACCACCAAAATAATTTTTAATTTTAATTTTAATTTTAATTTTTCTTTTTTAAATATTAAACTATTTAAAAATTTGTATTTTCAGACCGGCCTAGTAAATAGAGATGACAATTCTACCCGGATTCGGAAGACCCGAAAGGACTCGGGTTCGAAAAGATATGGGTCCGCAATATATTTTTACGGATCCGGGTCTTGATTTTAAAAACCCGTACGGATCCGGGTTCAGACCCCAGTTCACATAATTCCAGATCTGGATGCCCGTACCGATTAATTTAAAAAAAATAATAATAAATAAATATAATTTAAGATATTTTATGAAGTTAATTGATAATTTTTACATGAATCCGTTTAATATTAGTTGTATTTTATTGAATTTCAGTTTTTGCATATTTTAGTGAATTTCAACTTGTAATAATTTAGGATTTTTCATGATATTAATTGATAATTTTTTTTTATTTTTATACGGGTCCCGGATCCGAATCCGGATATACCCGAACTCGCTTCGGGTATACCCAAATCCGAATAATTTTTCTTGAATCTGGACCCAGACCCGAGAAGTGAAAATCATTTCCGGATCTAGACTTGAATCCAACCAGACCCAAATCTGGATTCGGATTTTGCCATCCCTATTAGTAACACCCGGGCATGGTCTAGTAAATTGCCAACCTTATTGTTGAGATTAGCGTTTTGTTTGGCATAATTTCTTAAATATAAATTTTTTTCGTAGTGCTTTTATTGGCAAAATTTTAACCACAAAAATTAACTATTTAGTTGTAAAATGGAACTTTTATTAAAAATTATAAATTTATTTGAATTGACACAATTTTTTCAATGTTTGTTTTTACTAAATAAATGAAATAATTTTGTGAAATAAAATAAAGATATTTTAAACAATTAACTTTTGAAAAAAAAAACTAAACAACATATACTTCCAAAAATCTAAAATTTGAATTTCTAGTAGAACCATAATATCTTTTTTAATCATTAAAAGCTATGCTAAAATTACAATTAAACAACATTATAAAAAAAAAAAAAATAGTACTAAACGAACTCTTTTAGTTGTCAGAGAAGCTCTCCAAACAATAAACATCCACTAAATGATATATATTTTTACACTGTTTTTACATTTCGAATCTTTATTTTCATTCTATCACTATTCACGTACATGTAAAAACTTTGATGATTTTTTCACTGCTGATTCAAACTCTACTCTTCAAACTTTATAATGGCAAAGAGCTTCAAATAATGTGTTGAGTGCAAAATAAATAAATAAATAAATAAAACTAAAAAGGCACAGCAATAACAATTAGTTAAAATTAAAGGCTAATTAGGATAGCTAATATATATATTATATTAAGACAAATACAACAATAACGAGATTAGTAGTACTATATTAGCAACTTACATGTTCAAGAACAAAGGATCTATATGTTAACATTTATAAACAAAAAAAAAAAACAAAACGAAAAGTAGAGTGCTTGAGGGCCAAAATACAGTTGCTCCCACGGTTGTGAAGGTTTCTGGACCAATATGTCTTAGTAGAAGTCATCAAGCGAAATGTTCTCGACAGATCCGAAGCTTTCCTGCAGTGATCCAATCCTCGAGTAGCTGGTCAGTGAACCACCCAAAAAATCCAGTGGTGAGTCATTTGAGAAGGTTGTGGTGTCGTAAATAAATGACATGCTGTTATCTTCCTGCGCCATTGGATAATTCTCATAGTAGGAACCGGACTTGTTAATTTCATAGTCGTTAAGGAGGATGTCATTGACAGTATCAGTTGTGAAATTAGTATATATATCTTGATCGGAAGCCTTTTTTGCCTGAATGACCTGAAAAATTAATCAATGATGAAATGATACGTGAGTAATAAGAAGAGGTTTATTATAATTTTGATATCTTGATGATCTAGATGGTATCCACACGTACGTAATTCTGATTTTGATTATCTTGGTACACAAGGATGAAGTCTCCAAGTTGTAACCCGTGTGTGTTAACGAAATCCCCTATAAGAATTCCACAAAAGGATGCAGCAAGATCAAGGATAATTCATTGTTTTGCATTGAACCAGCAACTATGTATAAGATGGTGATAAAATATTAACTTACCAGTATTTTCAAGTACATACATTCGGCTGTTGTTATTAGGCCAAAACCTACTCAAGAGACAAGATTAATCAATTGGGCATTTTACGTATGTAAGAAACTGGAAGAGAAATTAATTTCTCAAGCTCGTGCTTGACACTATTTAATGAGTAGCATCATATAGTTATTTTGAAGGCAAAAATTATTTAAGCATGCAAATTAAAATGTTGTTCGCATTTAATTTCCCGAATGTATCTTTCTAATCTGCCTAATTATTAAAAACCTGTACTTGAAGCTCCACACATGCAGACCATCCAAGTCTTCCATGCTGATAGGAATCCCTTCTTTGGACTCGAGCATCGGGAGGTGTGCTTCCGCTGCTTTCTGAAATTTACATATTATCTTATGAAACATTTGCTTAAAATTATCATAGTTGTTGTTTTATAAAGATCTAAGTGCATCGACGAACTTGACTCAGGCAATGCTTTGATCATATGAAGAGAGCAAGAAAAATATAACTCAATAATTTATAAATCGAGTACTTATATATTCAAACCTTTGGTAGTATCATTCTTCTGAGGGAGCTGACATCACTGTTCTTCAGTTCCTTCTGGAAAAGAAATTTCAGCCTCCTCGCATCAATTTCCTAAAGCAGTTGGAAAATGAAACATTAAACATAAACATTTCTCTAAAATGTAATCAAGGCTGGCATCATAGTCAGGCTTAACAAGCACCATGCATGTCTCCATATGATGACCTCAAATCAAAGTAATTAGAGTCAGAAAATAATACATGCCTACCAAATTACAGAGCATTTCAAACATGGAAAAATTGCTATAATACGAGTACCCAATTAAATTTTAGTTTTAATTCTCCAAATAGAAATACAATTCATAAAAAATATTACATCATATATTCTGCCATGCATACAGGTATAATAAAGATTGATTAAGATTTAATTACTTATAAATTCTTATCTATTATTTATCAATCGTAATTTATAGAAAACATAACATAATGTCCAACTCAACATGGAATCCAAGTCCAAATTAAAGATCTCGGTAGCAAATCTTGCGTTATAAATAAAAAAGATAGATGCAACCTTTACGATTTTGCAATTTCAAATAAAAGTTGGGAATATAAAAAGTTGCAAATTCAGTAAATAAATTGAATAAAGCCCACCCCAGATCAAAATTGGTTAATAGATTTGATAATTCTGTCTAAATTCAAACTTATTTCCCCAGAAAGCAAATGAAATTAACAACATTGTTAAAAATAAAAAAAATAAAAAAATTAGCTACCATGATAATTCAAATCTACTTGATCCATTAGATTCTTTAGAAATGAAATTAATTTTGTTCATTTGTCCAAAAAAAATTAAAAAAAAAATAACAAATAAAATATTTAGGTGAAGCAAGGAGCTGCTAAGAAATTACTAATTGAATTTAAAAATATAATAGTGAAAAAAAAGAATCTGACACGTGCGGGGAGGGCGGTGGTAGGCACGTGCGAGGAAAAGGTGAGAAGATTGAAGGTAGAAGAGCGCCTCTGTCTGGACATCCTTTTCTTCCTGTTGATACAACCAAGAGTACTGGTGACAGCAGAAACAAGGTCCCGGGTTGATCCTATCCGCTCCGATCTAAAACGGGCAGTCTTGTCCCCTTTCACAGTGACACCCTCAACATCTGCCTTCAAAGCACAGGCCTCGTTTTTCTCATGAACTACGTTATCACCTTGGTCCATCATCATTAGGGTTTTTTTTTTCTTTTTTTGTTGGCAAGAAACAAAAAACAAAAACAAAAAAGTCAAAAGCCAGTACTAGTCCTATTTGCTTTCCGTTAGATTTCAGTGTCTCTGAGGGTGAAGGACGCTCGGCAATCACGAAATGGAGGGTTAATTTGGTTTAAAGAGAAAGGTATTGGGTTTCCTTTTTTTGCCCCCCTATTTTTAGCAACACTGCGCTCAATGCAGTGCCTATTGACATTTGTGCTTCCTGCATTCATATTTTTCATTTTTATTATTACTGATAATGATATGGGTTAAAATTTGTGTGATGCGTATTGGGCTTTGATGGTGGGTTGATATGAATTAGCTAGGGTTAGGGTTTGGTGATCACAGTCACTGTATTGCCAAATGTGATGCATGGATTCATGGTTGCTTTTAGATCTTTTCTGTTTAACTAGGTTAGGGTTTGGTGATCACAGTCACTGTAATGGGTTGCCAAATGTGATGCATGGATTCATGGTTGCTTTTAGATCTTTTCTGTTTAACTAGGGTTAGTGTTGAGTAAAGAGAAGATGATGGGTGGTTAAGGAATGGCCCAAAGGAGAGTGACGAATGGAGGGAGGAGAAAGAACAGGTGTCGCAAAAGTCCTGATACAAACCGCTACGTTTGGGCGTAAGTGTATTGTATTGGATTCTTCATCTTTTCATTAATGTTTTTACTTGAAACGACAATCACTCTCTCTCCATTTCAGCTATAGCTTTAAGGACTGGTTTTGAAATGTTAAGGTGGGGAAAAAAACCGCTATGTGTGTCTTGGTTTCAGAATTTCAGGCATGCAATGTAATAACCCTAATTTTTTTTATAAGGGTATTATCATCATTTCACTCATCAGGTCTTGGTCAAAAGTGGATCAATTGACAAATTTGAATTTTCAAATTGAAGGACCAAATTGATAATATTTTAGAGTTTGACTCAAAGTGCGATTACCTAAAAACTTTTGAGGTGCTAATTGATAATTGCCAGACCATTATAAAAGCCCACCTTCTTCCTCATTTTGCGCAAAAAGCATGAGCACCATTTAAGAGAGAGAAAATGAGAAAGAGAGGAGAGATAGGCTAAATCCGGCTGTTTGAGCCAATTTTTCGACGTACAAGCTTCGGGGAAAGGCATATAAAGTCGTGAGGAGTATTTTGACAGTAGTATTGTCGTCAGTGGTGGCCGATTTCTGACGAAACCGTAACTAGAAGGGAGCATATGTTTTTTGGTGGATTCACGACAAACTAGAGCTCATACCAACGTGTGACCATCACCATTAGACTCAAGACGTCGGCATGCATCTTCTAGTGTCGGCGTATTTTTGGTGCCGACGCGTGTGACGTTGCGTGAAGGCCCTGCGCGGCCATGTCTGGTGCAGTTTTTTATCTTCGACATGTTGGGTAGATCCTTTCATGCAGTAATGAACCCGAACTCTAAATTTGTGTGTTATTGTGTTATTACGCTGTAAAATTATCAGTCTCGGATTATTAAATTGTAATGAAACTTGATTGGTGGAATTGAAATTCAAAGTGTTGATTGTGAATTTTTGGTTATTATTGGCCACTGATGGACATTTTTGTGCTATTGAATTGTAATTGGAAAGTCTGTCTTTTAAATAGAACCATGTCGAATTTCTTTTAGAATTATACAGGATATTAATTTGGACGTTTTACATTTCAGGTTTTGAGATGTTACTTTTGAGTGGCCATTTAGCGATCACCGGTCAGCGGGACCCACATACCTTATAAGGTGTGCCCGAGGAGAGTTTTGTAGCAATGTAATTAGTGGAATAGATTTGACGCAATGAGCACTGTTGTGAGATTGGTTTTGCATTTCAAACGTCGGGTTGAGGTAGGGATTCGGTTTCTCACCTTGATTATGGTTTTTAAATTATTATATATATCATTATATTATGCATATGAAAATGATATGAAATGTGTTTTAATATTAACCATGTTTTATGAAAATATGGATTGGCGCGTCTGACGACACAGCGTGACCGTCATTGTTTGATAATATGTTTTGGTTTTGATAAATAAAGGCATTGTAATATAAAATGGTTAATTCGACTATATTGGTAATCAAATAAAAATTGGATATTTATGTTGCATGTGTGAGATATTATTGTTGGTATAATGCTATTATTCACAGCCTCGTATAGGGTGTCTCGTTCACAGTCCTATTCTTGGGTATCTGGTTACGCAGTCCCATGCGATATATTCATAGCACCTATGGTCACTACAAGAATTATGGCTTTTAGCGTCCAAATATTTAGCGTCGAAACATTATGCGACGCTAAAACTAACTTTTAGCGTCGAATATTAGTTTCGACGCTATATGTCATATTTTTAGCGACGGAATAAAACTTCGACGCAGAATATTAATGTTTTGGCGTCGAAACTATATTTCGACGCTAAAAACAGAACTTTAGCGTCGAAAAATATTCGACGCTGAACAATTATATTATTGCAATAATTTTTGGTGCCAGATATTACACTTTTAGCGTCGAAACACGTGGTCGACGCCAAAAATATAATTTTAGCGTCGAACATATATCGTCGCTAAAGGTGTATGAAGTTTCCACCGGCAAATCCTTGACTCTTTCGCGTCTAAATTAAATTCGACGCTAAAAACGGCAACAATTAGAGTCGAATGTGAATAATCGACGCTAAAAATTGTACTTTTAGCGTCGAAACTAATTTCGACGCTAAAGAGTTATGAAGCTTCCACCGACAGGTCCTTGATTCTTTCGCGTCTAAATTTAATTCGACGCTATATTTTTGATATTTAGCGTCGACAAAACATTTTCGACGCTAAAAACGTATACAATTAGCGTCGATTTTGAATATTCGACGTCAAAAATAATACTTTTAGCGTCGAACAAATATTCGACGCTAAATAGTTATGAGGCTTCCACCGACAGATCCTTGATTCTTTCGCGTCTAAATTAAATCTGACGCTAATGTTTTATATTTAGCGTCGAAAAAACGGTTTCGACGCTAAAAATGGAACATTTAGCGTCGAAAAAACCGTTTCAACGCTAAAAACGGCAACAATTAGCGTCGAATTTAGTATTCGACGCTAAAGATAGATTAAAATACAGAAGGTCGCCACCCCTTCTCCCCCTCTGTTTTTTCTTCATTCTCTTCGTAAAAATCCTCTGAAATCCAGAATTTCTCCTCTACAGCCTCACATCTCTCCTAAAAATTTTCAATAAAATTGTAATCAATTTCCGAAAAGGTAAATCTTCTTTCATATTTCTTTATTAGTTTCATTTTTATGATTATATATTTGTTTATATGTTTTTATATGCTGTTTGTTAGTGATTTATGATTCATATATGTAGAGTAAGTATATTAATTAACAAAATAGAATTTTTCTGTAAACTATTTAATTAATTTATCAACCAAATATATATATATATATATATATATATATATATATTATATAGATATATATATATATTTATATATATATATATATATATTTATATATATATATATATATTTATATATATAATATATATATTATATATATATATATATATATTTATATATATATATATATATATATATATATATTTATATTATATATATATGCTTAAATTAAGTATTACTGAATTAGTAATGTTGATTACTGTAAAATGATATCTAATAATTATATTATTATATTTAGGTATTCTGCTGAAATGGATAGAAATTGGATGAGCTCTCTGGATAGATTGAGTGTTGAATATCGTAATGGAGTGTCTGAGTTTATGGAAGTCGCAAAGCAACACATTGATGCAGAAGGTCGTGTTTGTTGGATAAAATGACCCATAGCGTCACTATTTGCACAGATCATTGTGTTGTTGTAGCAAATTAACTATGTGACAAGGAAATTGCACTCTCATCATTTGTGATTAGATCACCATAGATATATAAATGAAGAGAGGTCCCTATGATTAGTACCTGGACTGAGAATGATATGAGACAGTATCAGTCCACTAAGGATTAATCATTAAATATCCCTAGCCGTAGTATTATCGAGACAGGACATCGATAATGCGGAATAGGCTAGTATTGCACTTGTGCGCGTTGTGAGGGCATAACAGCATAGTTCTCATATATATAAGTATTGGATACTTATGCAAGTGCGATAGGAGGTCGTGTTTCACCGATGGTACGGGAAACAGCTTCGCTCTGGATAGACCCCTCGGAATCCCATTGGTATTATGACTATGTGTCTATGGGAGGCCGAAATCGAGGTAGGTGTGTATAGTCTTAACCTGAGACTTGCATCGCTAATACTTACGATAATCGATAAACTTTGGTCTTGGTGGTAGGGGCTTTAACCGGTTCTGTGTACACCACTTCTGGGTTTATCAGAGAGTCGTCGTAGAGTATGGGTGTGATGTCAAGATGGAAGTGTCACTTCAGTCATTTGGAGATGATGTCACGCAGGATACGGTACTAGTGCTCTTGAGTGTTGCGCAACCAATCGGGATATTGTGACCAGGTCATGTATATCCGATTATAGAGACTATGTTACCAGACATCCGACATGTGTTTCGGACGGGGCAGACACTTATCCAGCCCCAGCCCTAGCACGTGATTATCCGATACTGGGCCGATATACACAATACTACGGTATACTACGCTTGATACAGATCTATATATTCCTATAAGAATATTTCTGGAGAATTGGGTAGGCATGGCGCTTTGCTAGAAGCCAACCTTGTCTTGTAAATCGATATAAACGTAGTACGAGGTACTTACGTGTTCGGATAGTCCGACGATCGTATTTACTGCCAACATATCCGGAGATCTCATGGGTCGCTTCCTGAAGATTCACCGATGACGTATGACTCGCACTTTGATTAATCTGGGATTAATTGGAAGAGAGAGATAAAATTAATCTGGGATTAATTCGATGAGAGAGAAAATTAATCTGGGATTAATTACGGAGATATTTTATCTGGGATAAAATATCGTTAAAGAGAGAGAACGATTAATTTGGAATTAATCGATAAAATTAATATATTCGATATATTAATCGAAATTGGATTTCGACGCGGAATTAAAATTAGATTTTAATTCGGGCGAACGAATTAATTTAGAATTAATTCGTTAGCGACGTGAATAGTGAATTCGCTAGGCGTAATCACTTAATTACGACGCGACGGAAAATTCGTTAATTTGGAATTAGCGAACCCGAGCCCGAGAGTGATTGCGAGCGCATTCGCATTTCGAATTCGAGCGCGGCACGCGAGTCACATCAAGCGTCAAATCGCTAGTCGCGTCAATCGTCAAATCAATTGTCACTTTGAGTGAGTGATTGACAATATGTCACTTTGATAAAGTGAAGACATGTGATGTGAATAGTGATGTGAATGATTGAAAGCTTTTAAAAGGCTTGAGATGGAATATAACATTTTTTTATTCCTTGCCTTTTTGACTTTTGAATTTAAGTTGAGTATTGTATTTTTTATTTACTTGGAAAATAAAAAAATGAAATATACAAAAGGCTTTTCCTCTCTTCACTTTTCGGTAACAGTACACGTTGGCTTGGAGCCAAAACGTTTTCTTTTTTCCCTCTTCTTCTTTCTTCCTCTTCTCACGGCATGGTGCCGATTTTTCTTCTTTTTTTTTCTGGTTTCACGAAATCTTTGAGAAGCAAAATGGAAGATGAACAAGTGCTAGCACACCTTGAGTAATATATAGGTGATAGGGAAGCATCTTCATGAGCTTGGAAAGCTTGAAGCTTGGAGCTTCAATGGAGTCCATGCATGGCCGAATCTTGGAGAGGAGACAGCCCCAAAACCGAGCGTCCAGCAGCACAAGGAGCTCCATTACCGCGAGCTTTGAGAAGCTTGAAGGCTTGTGTTCTTCATTCATCAAAACCCATCAATGTGAGTATGATTCCGCCTTACTCCTTTGATGTGTTCATATGTGATTTTTATGCATTGTTTGTGATCTTGTGGACTTGATTAAACTCCAACATTGGTATCAGAGCCATTGATGCAATAAAACCGAAATTAGGGTTCTTGAGTAATTTGGGGCTTTTTGATTTTGGCTTGATTCTGACAAATTGATTGTGTAAGAATGCTTATATATGATCTAATTTGAGATATATGTAATCAATTTGACAAAAAAATCATTGGATTGATTTTCCCCAATTTGCAAATTTTGGTAGAAACTTTAATTTGGGTAAACTCGATTTAGGCATGATTTGGTTGAATTGTTTGATGCATTATGCTTGAATGAGGTTGAATTGAAGTTGTGCATGATCAATTTCAAGAAAATTGGATTAGATCAATTTTCCCCAATTCTTAGGTTGAACATGAAACTTTAATTGGGTAAAATGTGTTTAAGCATTTTAATTGCATTGGATGTTTAAGTATGCTTAGAACATGTTTAATTGAGATTGTGTGTGGTCAATTTCATGAAATTGGATTGGATTCATTTTCCCCAAATTGAAGGCTTGGCCGAAAATTGAAGAACCCTAATGTCTTGGTAATTTTGTTTTGTTTGATCATTGGATGACTTAAAACAATTGGTTAATGTTGTTTTGAAGTTCAATTGGATTGAATTTTGATTTGGAACATTTTTCCCTTTTAAAGTGGCTTGGCCGATTTTAAAGACATGAAATTCTTTGTGATTTTGTTGTTTAATTCATTGGATGAATTGAATTGATTTGGGAAATTAAGATTGTGGACTCAATTGGATTGAAACCGAATCGAATTGAAAAACCCCTAATTGCCGAGACTTGAAAGCATGTTAATTGGGTTTGATTTTAATTGAATTGTGTTGGACACTATTTGGTTGTTAAAGTGCATGATTAATTAGGCTAATTGATATTTTAGAAATGTTAATTGGGTAATTGATTGTGTATTACACTTAGGTTAATTAATTGTGAAATTTGGAATTTTATAAGTTAATTAATTTGGGCTTGATTTTGGAAATTGGGCTTGTTGGGTTGTAATTGGGCTTTTGGGCTTTGTTGTAACAAAGTTGGGTTTAGGCAAAATTGGTTGGATCCAATTAGGCCCAAAACCGAATCCAAAAGGTCCAATTATGACTTAATGGACCTTAATTATTTAATTGGGCCTAATGGGCCAAAATTAATTTAAAGGCTTATGGGGTAACTCCCGGATTGGATTTTGGTTGTTCGGTTTGACCCGAGTTGACCAAAAGTCCACGCCTTGAGAAATTAATTAAAAGCCCATTGGACTTTAATTAAATAAAACATTAGATGTTAATCGGGCTTTGAGACCCGTTGCGATTAAATTTGGAATTTAAGTCGTAAAGGTTCGTTAATAAAAGTGTAATATTTAATTTGGAATTAAATAATGAATTAGAATTAAATACGTATTAAATTGGATTTAATTATGTAATTTAATTTAATTCGTAGAAATTGTACTTTGAGTACGTGTTTGCAATACGAGTTTGACTCGAACAAAATCAAATCTTTGTTTGAACATTGGATGATCACTAATAATCAAGATTAATTAATTTGATTGATTGATTGATAACATGCTTGTATGAATACATGGTTGTGATGTTTGAATAATGTATATCGGATGGATATTAGTCGGGTTGGGCGATTTTGGAAATTGTAATAAATTTGATTTATTAAATTGGACCTGCGTGTCCAGCCTTATCTCCTATTTCTTTGTATTCTCTTCTCACCTATTCCCCTCCATGTAAAAGAGGTTTCTTTAGAAGTGTAGTGTAACGGGTAGAAGTAATACAAGTGCTAGCGGGAGAGAGAAAGTGAGAGATTTGATCTAGGATCAATGTAAAATATCCATCCGCATATCATTATTATTTTATTTCATACTCGCTTTATTATGTGTTTAGAATGCATGCTTAAGGGTGTATGATGATGAGACCTTAACAAAGATAATTAAATTGGTAGCCAATTTGCACGCGAAAAACCCTCGTTTTATATTAAGCAAATATCCTTCCATTGAATGATTCTTGTTCAAGATCCGAAGTTGGCATTGGTTTTTATTGACCAAAGTCAAGACCTTTGTCAATCAAGGATGTACTTGAATCATGAGAGTTTTGTTGCATATCGGTGTCTTGTCCAAATCGTGATTTTTATTGGCCAAAGTCAGGTCACTTTTTGTCCAATGACATTGATTACAAAACTTTCCTCGTCAATGGGTCCAGCTTAACTGGAATCATTAGGTTTGTGTTTGGCCAAAGCCAAGGCCTAGATGATTCAGAGGATAGGGTTAGGAAAATGTAATGGATACATTGGCATATATACATATATGTTTCGGACTTGGATGTCCACCTAACCGGATCTAGGAATTGGATGAGATCCAATTGATCTGTGAGATCTACCTAGTTAAATAGCATACAGCTTTTTATTGGCCAAAGTCAGGGTTGTGTGTTATTTAATAGGATCCTAGCCCACTAGGAAACACGGTTTCCCGAGTACTCCACAGAGGGTTAGAGGCTCGACGAAAAATAGTGGGAGGCAAGTATTGAATTTGCAACATTCGTTCGAATACTCGCTAAACACGCTCATTTTATTTTATTTCGTCATTAGATTAAATGTTAGTTAGACTAATATTTAAATTGTTGTTTTTAATAAACAGTTGGACTGTATTATACTTGATTATATATAATTGGATTATATTAATCAATATATTTGAATTAATTAATTTCAGTTTACAGTTGATTTTATAATTGGATTATAGTAATCAATGTAATTGAGGTTAATTAATTTGGATTATATTTGATTATATAGTTGGACTATTATAATCATTATAATATATAAAGTACCACTAATCGTTGATTAAATAGTTGGACTATTGTAATCAAGATAAAATTGAAAAGTTGGATATTTAAAATATAATCTAGGATTAAAATATTTTAAATGATTTAATTTTCAAATTGGGAATAAATAATAGGTTACTTTATTTGATAAAATAACTTATTATACCTTAAGCCCAAAATTAAGCAAATAGTAGAGCATAAAATCTTTGGAAGATTTATGTGATGATGACTTTAATGCTTAATTAATATACTTGTCATAAATCTAATTTTGGATTTAAGAAGTATTAAAATTGCAATTAATAATTCTTGGAGAATTAATTGACTATTCATGTAAGTCAAAGTTTGCAATTGGGCATGTAGCACGAGGTGCACATTCTTTCAATATTCTAAAACCCAAGGCTTGGCCTAAGGTTCCTAAAATATTGAAAAGGATAATTGACATATCCCAAAGTGACTACCATTTGGATATGGAAGACACGAAGGAATTAAAGAAAGGGCGAGGCTCTAACTTTAAAATATTTGTCTTAGTTATGTTCACAGCTAGTATTGAAATTAGATTTTAAATACTTAGTGTGGTACATAATATATATGTATTGATATTCAGAATCTGCTTTGAGCAGGATACTGACTTCAAGCTGAGATTCCTCTGCGAATCGGAAACGGGACGAAAGTCGCTGTTTCGACCGTAGATACCTAAGTTTAGGAACTAACCTGGGGTGTGTACTTAAATTAGGAACTGTTATAATGTAACTAGTTTGACTAGAGACATTATCTCTTTATCAGTGTTTAATCCGTTGCGGATAAAACCTTTATATTATAGAACACTGAGTGTTTTATTATATAAAGATGATACTGAGATAAATACATTAGATGTAAATAACATAATTTATATTTTGAATATAAATAAAATCTAACAAACATATAAATGACAAATAAATAGCTCAAATTGATTTGATCAATAGAGACTTATTTATGGCATTGTTGTCTAGGACAATTAAACGAGACATGTCAGTTAGACGGTGTGTCCGAACAAAAACCGAATTTTGTTGGACATGATAAGGTTTATCACGAGTCGCTCTGAGCTATCATTTCCTTCAAACAGGATATGTATTAACAGTGCAAAACTTATTTAGAATAAGGTTCCATATTAATCTGTTTGACAGATATCATATAGGATGTGAACAGGAAAGAAACGAGGTTTCTCATTCCTGATAATTTGGGTATGCCAGGCATAAAGTTTGGATGATACCAAACTAAGAACCCAAATTGGATTAGTGCCAATATAGGTTATCCTAAAGGAAACCATAAGTATAGTACTTATAAATCCCACATGAGAACAATGTGATTGTTGCTCACCATGCGGTTTTCCTGAGAGGAATACCGATATGCAGTGGTCAGTGGGAGGATAGTGATACTCGATGAAAATCGGAGTAATACTATTCAAGGCACAAGGTCCGTAATGGAACACAAATAGTTCATCTATGATGAATCTATACCATTAATCTTCAAATACACAAGAAACCGCGTATAGATCAGAGAGAGTCAGAAAACAACCTGGGGTATGGGTTTCTGATCTCACCTCATAAAGATTTTAATCTTTTAAGGTACAACAACTGATTATGTATGAGGTAGTGATACAAGGTATCGACTCCCTATTATGGCAAAGTGCCATGAGTCCGGAATGGATTCCATGTTTAACAACTATTTTGGATACTAGTTGTTGTACCACAAGGCATTGTGCCTATGGTACATTAAACGTCTTCAAGGAAGACATACATGGTAGGCAACATACCAACGTACAAAGCTGGGCTTTTGACGGAAAGGTATCGTTATCAACATTGTGTTAATAACGGTTCAACCTTTTACCTGTTGCCATGGTAAATCCATTTTGAAGATGCTTGTTGATAACTGTATATTTCATTTATGAAATATGTCAGTTGCAAATCAAAATCGCTTTCCTGAAAAGGAAACCTTTTGGAGAATGTTTATAACATTCTGACGATTTTGTATAACCGACAAACAAGGTTTGCGGATTATTCAATCCATGTTTGGATTGAAGCAAGCATAGGGTTCTTGGAACTGACGTTTTGAAATAATCATAATAGTTTATGATTTGACTCAAAACGAAATAATTCTTGTGTATATAAGGAGGTTAGTGGGAGAGGGCACTGACAATGAAATTCCCATAAAACAATCGGTGAAAGCTTGGCTTTCATAAGAAATTCTCCGTAGAATTCTGGGGAGTAACAACCTTTATTCAAGGAATAAAGATCTACTGGGCTAGATTTGGAGTTGGTAACACTCTCTGAGAAATTGTACATTTAAAATGTACTTGTATTGGTGTCTCATACGCTTTGAGCATATGGAGTCACAATCGGGTCAATCCAAGTGATAGTCACTGGATTGAAGATTAAGAACATCTGTTAGTATCTGAGAGAACTAAAGATGTTGTCTTAAACTATGGAGATGGAGAACTTGAAGTGACTGGGATCACTGCTGCAAGTTTCCAAACCGGTAAATACTGCGGTACTATAAAATTTGAACACTGGGACAGTGAGCTGGAAATCTTCCGAGCAAGATAACTGTTGCCGAATTATTAACAACAATGCGGATTATTGCTGCAGCTGAGGCAGCAATAGAAGCCATTTGGATCGATAATAAATCTAATTAGATTAGATATAGTTCTGTTAGCAGCTGAGCTAGGCGTCAGCACAGGCTAAAGAATTAAAGGTCTCATCGACGATCCAGATATATACTTCTATATCATCTGATTCGTTCGGATCATACATCGTGGCGATGTGATGATCGTGTAAATCGCGTCAGACGATAATTAAGCAAATCCGCTGACGAAAACCTTTCCTCAGCAATTTGAGCGAACCGTACATAGTTCGGGTGTTGGACACTTGAGTGACTGGCTATGTGCCAAGTGGGAGATTGTTGGATAAAATGACCCATAGCGTCACTATTTGCACAGATCATTGTGTTGTTGTAGCAAATTAACTATGTGACAAGGAAATTGCACTCTCATCATTTGTGATTAGATCACCATAGATATATAAATGAAGAGAGGTCCCTATGATTAGTACCTGGACTGAGAATGATATGAGACAGTATCAGTCCACGAAGGATTAATCATTAAATATCCCTAGCCGTAGTATTATCGAGACTGGACATCGATAATGCGGAATAGGCTAGTATTGCACTTGTGCGCGTTGTGAGGGCACAACGACATAGTTCTCATATATATAAGTATTGGATACTTGTGCAAGTGCGATAGGAGGTCGTGTTTCACCGATGGTACGGGAAACAGCTTCGCTCTGGATAGACCCCTCGGAATCCCATTGGTATTATGACTATGTGTCTATGGGAGGCCGAAATCGAGGTAGGTGTGTATAGTCTTAACCTGAGACTTGCATCGCTAATACTTACGATAATCGATAAACTTTGGTCTTGGTGGTAGGGGACTTTAACCGGTTCTGTGTACACCATTTCTGGGTTTATCAGAGAGTCGTAGTGTATTGGGTGTGATGTCAAGATGGAAGTGTCACTTCAGTCATTTGGAGATGATGTCACGCAGGATACGGTACTAGTGCTCTTGAGTGTTGCGCAACCAATCGGGATATTGTGACCAGGTCATGTATATCCGATTATAGAGACTATGTTACCAGACATCCGACATGTGTTTCGGACGGGGCAGACACTTATCCAGCCCCAGCCCTAGCACGTGATTATCCGATACTGGGCCGATATACACAATACTACGGTATACTACGCTTGATACAGATCTATATATTCCTGTAAGAATATTTCTGGAGAATTGGGTAGGCATGGCGCTTTGCTAGAAGCCAACCTTGTCTTGTAAATCGATATAAACGTAGTACGAGGTACTTACGTGTTCGGATAGTCCGACGATCGTATTTACTGCCAACATATCCGGAGATCTCATGGGTCGCTTCCTGAAGATTCACCGATGACGTATTACTCGCACTTTGATTAATCTGGGATTAATTGGAAGAGAGAGATAAAATTAATCTGGGATTAATTCGATGAGAGAGAAAATTAATCTGGGATTAATTACGGAGATATTTTATCTCGGATAAAATATCGTTAAAGAGAGAGAACGATTAATTTGGAATTAATCGATAAAATTAATATATTCGATATATTAATCGAAATTGGATTTCGACGCGGAATTAAAATTAGATTTTAATTCGGGCGAACGAATTAATTTAGAATTAATTCGTTAGCGACGTGAATAGTGAATTCGCTAGGCGTAATCACTTAATTACGACGCGACGGAAAATTCGTTAATTTGGAATTAGCGAACCCGAGCCCGAGAGTGATTGCGAGCGCATTCGCATTTCGAATTCGAGCGCGGCACGCGAGTCACATCAAGCGTCAAATCGCTAGTCGCGTCAATCGTCAAATCAATTGTCACTTTGAGTGATATGACTTGACAATATGTCACTTTGATAAAGTGAAGACATGTGATGTGAATAGTGATGTGAAATGATTGAAGCTTTTAAAAGCTTGAGATGGAATATAACATTTTTTTATTCCTTGCCTTTTTGACTTTTGAATTTAAGTTGAGTATATGTATTTTTTATTACTTGGAAAATAAAAAAATGAAATATACAAAAGGCTTTTCCTCTCTCTCACTTTTCGGTAACAGTACACGTTTGGCTTGGAGCCAAAACGTTTTCTTTTTTCCCTCTTCTTCTTCTCTTCCTCTTCTCACGGCATGGTGCCGATTTCTTCATTTTTTTTTCTGGTTTCACGAAATCTTTGAGAAGCAAAATGGAAGATGAACAAGTGCTAGCACACCTTGAGTAATATATAGGTGATAGGGAAGCATCTTCATGAGCTTGGAAAGCTTGAAGCTGGAGCTTCAATGGAGTCCATGCATGGCCGAATCTTGGAGAGGAAGACAGCCCCAAAACCGAGCAGTCCAGCAGCACAAGGAGCTCCATTACCGCGAGTTTGAGAAGCTTGAAGGCTTTGTTCTTCATTTCATCAAAACCCATCAATGTGAGTATGAATTCCGCCTTACTCCTTTGATGTGTTCATATGTGATTTTTATGCATTGTTTATGATCTTGTGGACTTGATTAAACTCCAACAGTGTTCGTTGTCCATGTGCAAATTGTTTGAATAGGAAAAGGAAGCGGTTAGATGAAGTTCATAATCATTTATACATGCCAGGAATATCACCCACTTACCGTACGTGGATTTATCACGGTGAGCAGTATCATTCTCAGTCACGGTTTTTTGATGTCGGCGAAGGGAGCAGTAGTTACAATCAACCTGCAAACGATGATATCGCCGATATTTTGCATGACTTACAAGGTCCACAACTTGGTCATAGTGTTAGTGGCGACATGCCAGTGTTAAGTGGAATGATCAAAACTTATTTAGTGAGCTACTTGATGAGGCAAAAAAAATTCCATTCGAAGGTGCTGGAATGTCGATCTTGAATTTCGTTGTGAAATTATTACACAATAAAGTGATCAACAGAATGACCAACAAAAGTATCGATATGATGTTAGAGTTACTGGCCCAAATGTTACCGGTTGGAAGCGAATTGCCTAAGTCGTACTACGAGGCAAAGAAAATGTTGCGTGATCTGGGAATGGGGTATGAATCCATTCATGCTTGTAAGTTTGATTGTGTATTATTTCGTGCCGAGTATGAATCACTTGAACATTTTCCGATATGTGGTGAAAGTCGGTACAAAGTCCGTGGTATGGGGAAGAAAGTGCCTCAAAAGATATTGCGATATTTCCCTTTAACGCCCAGGCTGCAGAGATTGTTCATGTCACGACACACAGCGACTGATATGATGTGGCATCATGAAAAGAGGATCGGTGCGGAGGGCATACTTAGACATCCTGCGGACGGAACCGAATGGAAGAAATTTGATGACATGTACCCCCGTTTCGCTGAGGACCCCCGTAATGTCAGGTTAGGTCTTGCCTCTGATGGTTTTAACCCATTTGGGAATATGTACAACTCTTATAGCATCTGGCCCGTTATTGTCATTCCATATAACTTACCTCCATGGAAATGTATGAAGGATCCGTTCATGTTTATGTCATTGCTTATCCCTGGTCCACACGTTCACCTGGTAAAGATATAAATATTTACCTGAGACCATTGATCGAGGAGTTACAAACATTATGGAATGTGGGTGTGCATACCTATGATGCAGCTTCAGAACAGTATTTTCAGATGCATGCCGCATTATTATGGACCATTAATGATTTTCCAGCCTATGGTTCATTATCTGGATGGAGCACTAAGGGATACATGGCATGTCCAGTTTGTGCGGATCATACACCTTCGCAACGATTACGGAATAAAATCGGATACACGGGGCACAGGAGATTTCTTGAGTCGAGTCATCCTTGGCGGAGGAGTAAATTATTTAACGGGCAACATGAACCTCAGAGTAAGCCCAGTCGATTGTCTGCATTTGACATACTTTGCCAACATCAACAAGCTCAAAGACAGCACACCAGGTAAACATCCTAATAATAGAGATAAAAATCGAAAACGGTTACCTGAAGAGTTGAATTGGACAGGAAAAAGTATTTTCTTTGAGTTAGAATATTGGGGGACTCTGAGTTTGCGACATAATTTGGATGTAATGCATATAGAGAAAAATATTTGTGAGAGTTTAGTGGGTACACTATTCAATATTCCGGGTAAGACAAAAGACACTGTAAATGCTAGATTGGACCTACAAGATCTTAGAATTCGCAGTGAATTGCATTTACAAGACTCCTCTCGAGGTTTTATTAAGCCTCCTGCTAGTTATGTGCTCAATCAATCGGAGAGAAAATCATTCTGTGATTGGCTGAAAATGGTTAAATTCCCTGATAATTATGCATCCAATATTGGGCGTTGGGTCAGAGATGATACAATAACGGGATTAAAGAGTCACGATTGTCATGTGCTGCTCGAGATTCTCCTTCCTGTTGGCATTCGACCTTATCTCCCCCCGAATGTATGCGACAGCCGTACTTGATCTATGTGGCTTCTTTAAACAATTGTGTCAGAGGACATTAAGCACATCTGTTATTAACGACCTTGAGCGAGGAATCGTGATAATCCTATGCAAGCTGGAGCGAATTTTGCCACCCGCTTTCTTTGATGTCATGGTACATCTGGCTGTGCATTTACCGGATGAAGCTAGAAAGGGAGGTCCTGTCCATTACAGATGGATGTATCCCATTGAGAGGTACTATATATATATATATACAGTTTTATATAAGAAAATTTGTAACTGTTTTTATTTGCATATAATTTAGTGTTAATGCAAACTTGTTGTCATATCTGCAGAGCTTTGGGAGATTACAAACAATATGTCAAAAACAAGGCACGACCTGAAGGTTCAATAGCTGAAGCTGTTATAATAAATGAAGCAATAACATTTTGTTCGATGTACATGCAGAATATTGAAACTCATTTCAATCGTCGGCCACGAAACTATGATGGAGATGCAAGTAATAGCCAAGAGATCACAGTGTTCCGTCAAAATTACAGACCATTTGGGGCAGTAGGTGTCAAATTACTAACCCGTCAGGAAGTTCAACGTGCGCATTGGTTTATATTGAGTAATTGTGATGAAGTGCAACCGTATTTAACGTAAGTTTTTCTGGTGCATCATTACTGAATATTTTTCCATACATTAACCGTGATAATATATTTATTGTAGGCAACATCTAACAATGCTACAAATTGCTGGTGACCATAATGTTGATGAAACCCACAAAAAAGAATTTCCTAAATGGTTTGAGACAACTGTAAGTTATAATATTTTATATTTATTTTGATCCTAACATTAGACATTTCAGTTTGTTATATTAACACATATATTTCATTGTCAGATTATTAATCAAGTGGAAAATGGTCAATTGGACTCGCAATCATCGTTGGTTTCTTTGGCTTATGGGCCTCAAATGCAGGCGTATGAGTACAGTGGATGTATTGTCAACGGAGTTAGATTTCATACCGAACAGCGAGATGTTAATCATGTGACTCAAAATTCTGGAATTGTAGTCCAAGGAGAACACGGCTCAGATGTAATTGACTTCTACGGCGTATTGCAATCGGTCATTGAGTTCATATATCGACCCAGACGACATACTGTGCTATTCCAATGTAAGTGGTTTGACACTAATGCCAGAAAGAGGAGAATTCAAGTTAGTAATCATCTCACGTCAATTAATGTTCAACGTTGTTGGTACAAGAATGATCCATACATTTTTTGTACGCAAGCACGTTCAGTGATATATATACCTGATCCTAAGTTAGGAACTGGATGGATGGTGGTAGAAAAGTTACAACATAGGGCCATTTGGGACACGCAGGAGAAAGATAGAGTTGACATATCAGATGAAACACAAGAAGTCTCCGGCAATTTTGAAGTTCCTGAACAGATATTTGTTGGACCAACTGTCAACGTTCCTGAAAATATAACATTAACTCGATCTAGTACAGACGTTGAGCTAATTCCTCATTCTGAAGTGAGCGTTGAAGTAGCAAGTGAAGAACAATTTGACACTGAAGATGACTTCGATTCCAGTCACGAATCCTCAAATACCGACGATAATAGTGATTAATTATGAAGTTACAGTATTTTGTGATGGATGAATAATTTTATGGATTAATGTATGGTTGTTGATTTTAATTACTCTTTAGATATTGTTGAAATATTAACGTAATGATTAATAGTATAACTATGTAATGAATGAGTTTTTTTGTTTCTGAGCCGAGGAAGAAGAGAAGCACTGGTTGCAGGGATGTAAAGGACATTTAGCGTCGATTACTTCGACGCTAAATGTCAATTACTTCGACGCTAATTGTTAGGCGGGTTATTGAAAAATTAGGGTTTTTTTCCGGGAAATTTAATTTTTATGTCGTCGAAATACTATATTCGACGCTATATGTCTTACATTAGCGTCGCCAATTTTATGTCGACGCTATATGTCTTTAATTTAGCGTCGAATACAGTATTTCGACGCTATATGTCTCTACTTTAGCGTCGAATATAGTATGTCGACGCTAATTAAAAATTAAATTCCCGGAAAAAAAACCCTAATTTTTCAATAACCCGCCTAACAATTAGCGTCGAAGTAGTGCGACGCTAAAAGTCAATTATTTCGACGCTAAATGTCCTTTAAATCCCTAAAACCAGTGCTTCTCTTCTTCCGGCTCAGAAGCAAAAACTCATTCTCATTCCCAACTCATCGAACAACAGTGACGAACGAGGAATCAACAGTATCCCTTTGTTGAATTAAATTGTTTTATGAGGATGAATTTGATGAATTGATGATTTGAGGATGAGTTTGATGATATTATTGATGAAATTGATGATTATTTTTTGATGAAATTGATGATGATGATGATGATGATGATGATGATGATTCTGGGCAAAGAACAGCAGCAAATGCTGCTGTTCGTCTTCAAAATCATCATCATCTTTGGTTAATATTTATATAATGTTAAGTTTGAATTTGTGCCCTCTTTGGTTAATTATAACTGTTTGATAAGTTTGAATTCCAGTGAGCTCACGTTCGTGTGGCGTTCTCAAACTCATTCGAACGGACCAATTCCAGTGAGCTCACGTTCGTATGGCGTTCTCGACCGCGTTCGAACGGACCAATTCCAGTGAGTTCACGTTCGTATGTCGTTCTTTAATATGTTCGAACACCCACTTTACGTTCGAACGCGTTAAAGAACGACATACGAACGTGAACTCACTGGAATTGGTCCGTTCGAATGCGGTCGAGAACGCCATACGAACGTGAGCTCACTGGAATTGGTCCGTTCGAACGCGTTTGAGAACGCCACACGAACGTGAGCTCACTGGAATTGGTCCGTTCGAACGCGTTAGAGAACGCCATACTACGAACGTGTGCATTAGAAGTCGTGTGATTGTGTGCTTCGTGGTTGGTATATGTATCCCATTG
>SKCR01007395.1:0-33921 GCA_019454045.1 Zanthoxylum bungeanum | reverse complement strand
CTTGCTCAAAGAAGAAGCTTCCCTATCACCTATGTATGCTCAAGGTGTGCTAGCACTAAGTTTTGAAACAAAATCAAATCTTGTTTCTCATTACTTCCCGCAGAACCAGAAAAACGAAGAGGAAGAGATGAAAACGGCTTGACTCCGAGAGAGAAAAGGGAGGGAAGAGAAGACCGTGAGTCTTGCATGGTTTGGGGAGAGAGAGTACCGAATGTAATATAAAGTGAAAGAAAAGTATATATATTTATTCATTTATTTTCCAAAACTAAATAAAACAATAAATATATTCCAAACCTTTTCATATTCCCTCACTTTTACTTTAACTTTAAGCATATCACATCACTTTTCACATCACATCTATTCACTTTAATAAAGTGACATATTGTCAAGTCACATCACTCAAAGTGACAATTGATTTGACGATTGACGCGACTAGCGATTTGACGCTTGATGTGACTCGCGTGCCGCGCTCGAATTCGAAATGCGAATGCGCTCGCAATCACTCTCGGGCTCGGGTTCGCTAATTCCAAATTAACGAATTTCCGTCGCGTCGTAATTAAATGATTACGCCTAGCGAAATCACTATTCACGTCGCTAACGAATTAATTCTAAATTAATTCGTTCGCCCGAATTAAAATCTAATTTTAATTCCGCGTCAAAATCCAATTTCTATAATATATCGAATATATTATTTTATCGATTAATTCCAAATTAATCGTTCTCTCTCTTTTATAATATTTATCCCAGATAAAATATCTCTCGCGATTAATCCCAGATTAATTTTCTCTCTCATCGAATTAATCCCAGATTAATTCTATCTCTCTCTTCTAATTAATCCCAGATTAATCAAAGTGCGAGTCATACGTCATCGGTGAATCTTCAGGAAGCGACCCATGAGATCTCCGGATATGTTGGCAGTAAATACGATCGTCGGACTGTCCGAAACACGTATGTACCTCGTACTACGTTTATATCGATTTACAAGACAAGGTTGGCTTCTAGCAAAGCGCCATGCCTACCCAATTCTCCAGAAATATTCTTACAGGAATATATAGATCTGTATCAAGCGTAGTATACCGTAGTATTGTGTATATCGGCCCAGTATCGGATAATCACGTGCTAGGGCTGGGGCTGGATAAGTGTCTGCCCCGTCCGAAACACATGTCGGATGTCTGGTAACATAGTCTCTATAATCGGATATACATGACCTGGTCACAATATCCCGATTGGTTGCGCAACACTCAAGAGCACTAGTACCGTATCCTGCGTGACATCATCTCCAAATGACTGAAGTGACACTTCCATCTTGACATCACACCCAATACACTACGACTCTCTGATAAACCCAGAAGTGGTGTACACAGAACCGGTTAAAGCCCCCTACCACCAAGACCAAAGTTTATCGATTATCGTAAGTATTAGCGATGCAAGTCTCAGGTTAAGACTATACACACCTACCTCGATTTCGGCCTCCCATAACACATAGTCATAATACCAATGGGATTCCGAGGGTCTATCCAGAGCGAAGCTGTTTCCCGTACCATCGGTGAAACACGACCTCCTATCGCACTTGCATAAGTATCCAATACTTATATATATGAGAACTATGCCGTGTGCCCTCACAAACGCGCACAAGTGCAATACTAGCCTATTCCGCATTATCGATGTCCAGTCTCGATAATACTACGGCTAGGGATATTTATGATTAAACCTTCGGGGACTGATACTGTCTCATATCATTCTCAGTCCAGGTACTAATCATAGGGACTCTCTCTTCATTATATATCTATGGTGATCTAATCACAAATGATGAGAGTGCAATTTCCTTTTACATAGTTATTTGCTACAACAACACAATGATCTTTTCAAATAGTGACGCTATGGGTCATATTATCCAACAACAGTTTGACTGTACCCATAACATCGTTGACTTTATAGTTGGACTATAGTTGTCAAGATAATTGGCAAAGGTAATATCCGCGACATAATCATGGGCGATAATGTCTTCAAAGGGACAAACTTTGCCGACTGGGAAATGAACCTCAAGATAGTGCTTGGGGCTGAGAGGATACTGTATACTATTCAGACACCTCTCCCGCCTAAACCCACTGAGCCACTAGAGCTAGAGTTATGGAAGACTCATAGTGATGATTGTGACCAAGCTCAGTCAGTTATGCTAGCTGCAATGACCCAGCATTTCAGACGCCAAAAGGGATTTGGATCCCTATAACATGATGGCAAGATTGCGTGATCTTCACCGCACCAATAAGCGGATGAAGAGGTACGAGCTAGTAAGGAACTCTTCCGCTCCCGGATGACAGACGGCGCATCAGTTGAAGCCCACGGGCTCAATGATTGCCGATATTGATGAGTTGGCCAATATGGGAATAGTCTTGGGGAGGCTGATCTGACTATAGATATGATCTTGCAGTCACTTCCTGATACTTGGAAACAAATCATAGTCAACTACAAGTTGATGGATACGGATGACACTCTTGGAGAGTTGTTATCTGTCTTGAAGGAGTCCGAAAGGGAACTCCTAAAGGGAGCAAGCGCGAGGCGCATTTTGCATTGACCTCTCATGCGCCAAAGGGTGGCCCCAAGGCAATTGGAGGTGCAAGGAAGAAGAAGTTCAAGAAAAGGGAAAGGCAAGTTGACAGTGGCTTCTAGGAAGCCAAAGGACAAATCTCGCGACATCTGCCTCAACTGCGGCAAGAGGGGTCACTGGAAACGTGACTGCCGAATGAGCATTGTGCAGAGGGAGGATATCAAGGCTGGCAAGGCCATTGCCTCTGGTATGTTTGTTATTGAGATAAATATGAATACTTCTAGTTTTAAAAATTGGATTTTTGATTCTGGTTGTGGTGCTCATATTTGTACTGATGTGCAGGATCTGCATGATAGCAGGGTGCTGGCATCAGGGGAGATGGATCTACGGGTCGGAAACGGAACACCAGTTGCTGTTTTGGCCGTAGGGACTTTTGTTTTAGTACTGCCCTCAGGGCATGAACTTAAACTTTTGAACTGTTATTTTGTGCCTAGTTTAACTAGGAATATTATATCTGTATCCTTGTTAACCCAGCAGGGTTACCTTTTGTATTCAGGAACACAGGGTGTTATTTATATAAAAATGATACAGAAATTTGCACAGCTGTTGCAAATAACGGTCTTTATATTTTGAATATAAATGAATCTCCTAAAATGACAAACAAAAGGCTCAAAAGGAGTAATCTAAAAGATGAAGCTTATATGTGGCATTGTCGTCTAGGACACATCAACAAGACTCGCATATCCACACTTTCAAAGAGTGGGTACTTGGACGAATTTGATCCCAATTCATATGACGTCTGCGAATCTTGTCTTTTAGGCAAAATGCCTAAATCACCTTTTAGCGGTAAAGGTGAACGTGCCACAGAACTGTTAGCTCTCGTTCATACTGACGTATGCGGGCCCATGTCTAGCCAGGCTAGAGGTGGATTTCACTACTTCGTAACCTTTACAGATGATGCATCTCGTTACGGTTATGTGTATCTTATGAGACACAAGTCGGAAACTTTTGAGAAATTCAAAGAGTTTCGACACGAAGTGGAGAAACAAACAGGGAAGAGTATTAAGACATTACGGTCAGACCGTGGTGGCGAATACTTAAGTTATGAGTTTCAAGATTACTTGAAAGAATATGGTATTCTATCACAGTGGACTCCTCCTGGAACACCGCAATTAAACGGTGTGTCCGAACGGAGAAACCGCACCTTGTTGGACATGGTGAGGTCAATGATGAGTCGCACTGAGCTACCAATATCCTTCTGGGGATACGCATTAAACAGTGCTATACTTATTTTGAATAAGGTACCGTCGAAGTCTGTTAACAGACCCCATATGAGATATGGACAGGAAGGAAACCAGGTTTCTCTTTCCTAAAGATTTGGGGATGCTGGGCATATGTTTAACGTTTGGAAAGTACCAAACTTGAACCCAAAACTGATAAATGCCTTTTTGTAGGATATCCTAGGGAAACCAAAGGATATTACTTCTATCACCCACAAGAGAACAAAGTATTTGTTGCTCTACAAGCATTTTTCCTTGAGAAGGATTTTATAAATGCAGTGGTAAGTGGGAGGAAAGTAGAACTCGATGAAGATCGTAGTGATACTGTTCCTGGCAATGAATCAACGACGGAACAAGAACAGACCAACCGTCCGGGATGAGTCTGTACCACAAACTTCACATACACAAGGACCGCGTAGGTCGGAGAGAGTCAGAACAGTACCTGAGAGGTATGGGTTCCTGATCTCACCTCATATAGATATTAATCTTATTGAGGATAATGAGCCGGCTACGTATGAGGAAGCGATACAAAATATCGATTCCGCTTTATGGCAAGAAGCCATGAAGTCCGAGATGGATTCCATGTACGCCAACCAAGTTTGGACACTGGTTGATGCACCAGAAGGCGTAAAGCCTATTGGATGCAGATGGATCTTCAAGAAGAAGACCGACATGGATGGCAACGTACAAACGTACAAGGCTAGGCTTGTAGCGAAGGGGTATCGTCAACAATATGGTATTGATTATGACGAAACCTTCTCACCCGTTGCCATGATTAAATCCATTCGGATAATGCTTGCAATAGCTGCATATTTCGACTACGAGATATGGCAGATGGACGTTAAAACCGCTTTCCTTAACGGAAACCTTTTGGAGGATGTTTATATGCAACAGCCTGACGGTTTTATCGTACCTAGACTTGCAAACAAGGTTTGCAAGTTAAATCGATCCATTTATGGATTGAAGCAAGCATCACGGTCATGGAATCAGCGTTTTGATGAGATCATAAAGGAATATGATTTCGTGCAAAACGCAGATGACCCTTGTGTATACAAGAAGGTTAGTGGGAGAGCACTTACTTTTATTGTCCTTTATGTCGACGACGTATTGCTTATAGGCAATGACATTCCCATGCTAACGTCGGTGAAAGCTTGGCTTTCATTAAAATTCTCCATGAAAGATCTGGGAGAAGCAGCCTTTATTCTTGGAATAAAGATCTACAGGGATAGATCTAGAAAGCTGCTTGGACTCTCCCAGAGTACATACATTGATAAAGTGTTGAAGAGATTCAACATGGAACAATCCAAGAGGGGATTGGTTCCAATGGTACGTGGTACCTCTCTGTCTAAGGACATGTGTCCTAAGACTCAGGAGGAGAGAGACCACATGAGTCGGATACCGTTCGCCTCGGCAGTCGGATCGATCATGTATGCCATGATATGTACACGACCTGATGTCTCATATGCTTTGAGCATGTGCAGTCGCTATCAGGCCGATCCAGGTGAAGGTCACTGGATAGCAGTTAAGAATATCCTTAAGTATCTTAAACGAACTAAGGATGCTTTCTTAATTTATGGAGGTGGAGAACTTGCGGTATCTGGGTATACCGATGCAAGTTTCCAAACCGACAAGGATGACTACAAGTCGCAATCCGGGTACATTTTTTGCTTGAATAACGGAGCAGTGAGCTGGAAATCTTCCAAGCAAGATACTGTTGCCGATTCAACAACAGAAGCGGAGTACATCGCTGCATCTGAAGCAGCAAAGGAGGCAGTTTGGATCCGAAAGTTCCTAATCGGATTAGGAGTAGTTCCGTTAGCAGCTGAGCCGTTCCATTGTATTGTGACAATAACGGGGCTATAGCACAGGCTAAGGAACCAAGGTCTCATCAACGGTCCAAGCATGTTCTTCGACGTTATCATCTGATTCGGGAGATTATACATCGTGGCGATGTAAAAGTCGAGAAGGTCACATCAGATGACAACATTGCAGATCCGCTGACGAAAGCTGTTCTACAGCAAGTTTTTGAACGACACATACATAGTTCGGGTATTAGATGCTTGAGTGACTGGCTATAGGCCAAGTGGGAGATTGTTAGACATTATGTCCCATAGCGTCACTGTTTGTAAATGATATTGTATTATTGTACAAAATTAACTATGTGATAATGAAATTGCCTTTTGCCGTTTTGTAATATTATTTACTTTGACTTATAAATGGCGAAAGTCCATATGATTAGTACCTGGATGAGAATGATATGAGACAGTATCAGTCCCAAAGGTTTAATCATTAAATATCCCTAGTCGTAGTATTATCGAGACTGGACATCGATAATGCGGAATAGACTAGTATTGCGCTTGTGCACGTTGTGAGGGCACAACGGCATAGTTCTCATATATTTAAGTATTTTTGTATGATACTTATGCAAGTGCGATAGGAGGTTGTGTTTTACCGATGGTACGGAAAACAGCTTCGCTCTGGATAGACCCCGCGGAATCCCATTGGTAGTATGTCTACGTGTCTATGGGAGGCCGCATCAGGGTAGGTGTATATGGTCTTAACCTGAGACTTACATCGCTAGTACTTGCGACAATCGGTAAACTTTGGTTTTGGTGGTTGGGGACCTTGACCGGTTCTGTGTACACCTCTTCTGGGTTTATCGAGAATCGTAGTGTACTGGATGTGATGTCAAGATGGAAGTATCGCTTCAGACATATGGAGGTGATGATCACGCAGGACACAGAACTAGCACTCTATAAAAGGTTGCAACCGTCGGGACAATATGACCAGGTCAGGATTGTCCGATTTAAAGAGACTAGTTGCTTGATGTCCGATATATGTTTCGTACGGGGCAGACACATCTCCAGCCCCAGGCCTAGCATGTGATCATCCGATACTGGATCGATGTACGCAATACTACGGTATACTACGCCTGATACAGATCTTATATTCCTATAAGAATATTTCTGGAGAATTGGGTAGGCATGGCGCTTTGCTAGAAGCCAACCTTGTCTTGCAAATCGGTAAAGACGTAGTACGAGGTACGTACGTGTTCGGATTATCCGACGACCGTATTTACTGCCAAATATCCGGAGATCTCTTGGGTCGCTTCCTGAAGATTCACCTATGATATTTGATTCGAACTTAATTAATCTTGGATTAATTGCGGAGAAACTTTATCTCGGATAAAGTGCCTTATTTAGAGAGAGAGAACGATTAATTTGGAATTAATCGATAAAATTATTGTATTCGATATAATAATCGAAATTCGATTTCGACGCGAAATTAAAAATTAGATTTTAATTCGGGCATACGAGTTAATTTAGAATTAATTCGTAAGCGACGTAAATAATAATTTCGCTAGGAGCGATTATTTATTTAAATCCGATTTAATTAACGTCGCGACGCTAGCTCGGTATTTCGGAAATATCGAACCCGAACGCGTGAGTGGACGTGGGCCCACTTTCATTGGGAAACGTGTGGGGCCCACATGACACATGTCATTATATGCATTATTTTATTGATGATGCATTGCATGGTGATAGTGTATTTTACACTCAAATGTTATGCATGGAATTTGAGTGTTGGACACTCTAAGCCTTTGCATGGCTTGTGTCATAGATTTATTATTATTTAATAAATATTATGGCATAAATATAATTGATTTTTTGGTATCAAAAATCAATTAGAACAAAAAGAAATTTCTCTCCTCTCTCTCTTTTATGACCGAAAACTGCATGCAGTTTTGGTCTCCATTTTCTTCCTTTTTGGTTGCCAAAAGATTGAAGAAAAGATTGTTGTTTGGAACATGCAAGGCTAGCACCTTCAAAGGGATCAAAAGAGGTGATAGGGAAACCATCAAAGAGCTTGGAATACAAAAGCTTGGAGCTTCAAGTCTTCTTCCTCCTCTTGGCCGAATCTTCCAACACTTGGAGCTTCCACCATTTGATCATCTTCTTCATCACATAGCTTTGTAAGTATGATTCCGCCATGCTTCAAGTCTTTTATATATATTCATTTATAGTATTTCATGAATGTTTGATCTTTCCTTGGGACATATTATAGAAACCAACAGGTGAAGGGTTCTTTTTATAGGCAAAGGATTAGGCTTGGCAAGGAAGGATTTGTGTATTTAAAAGGGATATGATTTGGTGTTGGACAAGGAAAGCAAGGGATTTGATTGGCTTGGATTAGGCATGTTGAATATTTGATTGGCTTGGATTAGGCATTTAGTTGTTGATTGATTTTAATTAGGCATGCAATTCTTCTTTAATTTGTGTAAGTATTTTATTTAATTTGGTATATGATTTTTAGATTTGTTTTGATTTCACCATGTGTTAAATATGTGTTTTAAGTGGGCTTGGGCGTGTGGGCCAAGGTTTGGGAGAATTGGGCTTGATGTGAGGCTAGCAGCAAAACCAGAATTACCGACACCGTTCGAACGCCTCATCGAACATGGCACGAACGTCCACAATCTGCCTGACGTTCGAATGAAGTAACGAACGCAGCACCAACGAAAACAGTGAACCTTGTTTATTCTGAATTCCCCTTCCGACGTCCGTTTTCCGTGACCTCCGTGACTTAAAAGGTAGTGTCTCCAGAATGAGACTCATCATAGGGACTTATGTGTAAAAATACAGTGCCTACAGTCACCCCCACTTTGATGGGACTTGTGTAATGTGCAACAGTGACAATCCTATCAAAGTTATGCAATGCATTTTCACTTACCTGGCTTGCTAGCTACCACTTGACTTACCATGTGTTGAGTTGAGTTGATTTGGATGGTGAGGTGCTGCGACCCCTGGTTCATTCCCGAACCGTGCTTCCATTCTTGGAGTGCCATTCTCGGCCTGTTCATTCCTGAACTGTATTGAGATGAGGCTTTATTCCTCCCGAGCTTTATTCCCGAACTGTTGAGATGAGACTTTATTCCTCCCGAGCTTTATTCCCGAACTGTTGAGATGAGACTTTATTCCCCTGAGCTTTATTCTCGAACTGTATTGAATGTAGGCTTTCTTCCTGAACTGAACTGAATGTAGGCTTTCTTCCTGAACTGTATTGAATGTAGGCTTTCTTCCTGAACTGAACTGAATGTAGGCTTTCTTCTTCCTGAACTGAACTGAATGTAGGCTTTTTCTTCCTGAACTGAATGTAGGCTTTCTTCCCCTTGAGCTTTGTTCTCAAACTATACTGACATGAGGCTTTCTTCCCCTTGAGCTTTGTTCTCAAGCTATACTGGCATGAGGCTTTATTCCTCCCGAGCTTTATTCCCGAACTATTGAGATGAGGCTTTATTCCTCCCGAGCTTGTTCTCGAACTTGTTGAGATGAGGCTTTATTCTCCGAGCTTTATTCTCGAACTTGTTGAGATGAGGCTTTATTCCTCCCGAGCTTTATTCTCGAACTGTTGAGATGAGGCTTTATTCCTCCCGAGCTTTATTCCCGAATTGTATTGAGATGAGGCTTTATTCCTCCCGAGCTTTATTCTCGAACTTGTTGAGATGAGGCTTTATTCCTCCCGAGCTTTATTCTCGAACTGTTGAGATGAGGCTTTATTCCTCCCGAGCTTTATTCTCGAACTGTTGAGATGAGGCTTTATTCCTCCCGAGCTTTATTCCCGAACTGTACTGACATGAGGCTTTCTTCTCCTTGAGCTTTGTTCTCAAACTATACTGATATGAGACTTTCTTCCCCTTGAGCTTTGTTCTCAAACTATACTAATATGAGGCTTTCTACCCCTTGAGCTTTGTTCTCAAACTATACTGATATGAGGCTTTGTTCCTGGATTGTACCGAATGTAGGCTTTATTCCCGAGCTGAACTAAATATAGGCTTTCTTCCTAGACTGATATGGGCCTCGCCTTCGATCTGATACTGATATGGGCCTCGCCCCCAAACTGATGCAGATGTGGGTCCCCCCTAAACTGATCCTGATGTGGGCCTCGCCCCCAGCTGATACTGATGTGGGCCTCGGCCCTGAACTGATACTGATGCTAATATTGATGCTTCTGAATGGCTTTCATTTGCCGCTTTCTCTCTTTCTTCTTCAAAACCTGTGAACACAAAAAAACAAACACAAAACACAAAAAGGAATGCCAAAATATGTTACGTGTATGCATGCGTGCGTGAATGAGTTTCCTATCCCGTTGGGTTAGGTCTTCCGTCAATTCCATTGATGACCATTCTTCTCTTAGGGACGGTACCATTTCCACCTGTCTACACTGATTTGTTCCAGGAACCCGTTTCTTTCCAGGTCTAACAGTCCCACTGTCTCCATTTCCCAATTCCTGAATGGCTAACTTATCTTTTCTGCTTGCTTCTTTTGAGGATTCCCTACGTTCTGAGCATCACATTACCAAGATCGAACACACTCATGTTGCAAGTTTGAAAGTAATAGTCTTAGGCAGATAAATGAAATGATCGCCTTTATTATTGTTGAGGAAACGTTCGAACAGGTAAACAAAATCAATGTCTTTATTAAAAGTGCAAGATAAACTAGGAGAAACAACAGTGCCTTCTTCTTCAGCCCATGGTTCTTCACCATTGTTATCCCTTATTCCTATGAAGCTGAGTGGTTGAGAGTTTGGAGGACAAGGGTTTCGGGTAGGCCAGAGTTGATCATGTAGTTGGGTATGGGATTTCTGTGTGCGTTGGGTTGTTCTTTCTCTGGGTCGGGTATTGTATGGGCATCGATGAGGTTTTTGATTTCATGTCTAAGGCGGGCGCAGTTGTCGGTGTCATGGCCTTTTTCTTGGTGGAAGTGACAGTATAAGTTTAAGTTCATGTGAGGTGGCACAGGATTTGGAATGGGCCTAGGTTCCAAAGGTTTTAAGAGTCCTTGCGCCTTCAGCTTTTCGAATACCTTTGAAAGAGGCTTACCAAGGTTAGAAAATTGTCTGTTCTTAATGGCAGTGACCTCAGCAGTAGCAGGCATAGTCCTTGAATGTCCCTCAATATTCCTTCTGTTCTGTCCATAAAACTTTCTGTTCTCGGCTTCCTCCTCCTCAATATCCATAACTGTCTCCCTCAGCTGTCGAAAATCAGTAATCATCGAAGTCATTCTCCTTAGTTTGCCATAAATAGAGGGCTTGGTGCCCTTGATGATCATTTTGATCTGGTCCTTTTCTGAGGGCCGGGTCTGCATCTTCAGAAGCTGGCTTCTCCAACGATCTACATACTCCTTGAAGCTTTCTTTCGGCTTCTGCTTAGTGTTCTCCAAATCTCGGAGTGACAAGTCAATCTCTAAGTCTGTAACATACTGCTTCAGAAAAGCATCAGCTAGTTCCCTCCAATCTTCCTTAACCTTCTTCTCAAGGCTATGATACCAAACCACAGGTGCCCCCTCAGGTGACATCCCAAACAACTTTTGGACTTGGCGCTGTGATAGGCCCACTGAACTCATGACTGAGACATATTGCTGCAGGTGGACTCTCGGGTCTCCATTCCCATTAAACTTGGCCATGTCGGGCATTCTGAACTGAGCAGGCAACTGTTCCTCAAAGGTCATCGCCTCATAGTCTAGTAAATCTTCATCCTTACCCTCATCTTACGGTAACGGACTCTATCTGGTCACAGAGTTTCTGCAATTCTGCCTGAGACCCGACTTTTCTCCCAGTGGTATAATCAGCCATATCATCATCAAAAGGGGGATGTCATCCCCCAATCCATTCGGAGTCTCCTCACGTCTTATATTCTCAGAGTTTCCCCCAGCACGGGGCACAGCCATATTTGTCATGGCAACAGTCAGGCTTGCAACTGTTCGGTAATCTTGGCCAAACCATTTTCCAACTGATCTATCCGGGATACCTCATTATCGGATGTACTCATGTCTGTTACCGGTCTTTTGGTGAGTCTTCCCTCTTCCCTAACCCAACGGGAGTCTATGATGGCTTTTAGAACACAAGGGTTAGCATGATGTATGTATGCATGAGGTGCGTGAGATGCATGTAACATATATAACATACTAAATCAATTAAAATTTTCACACAAATCGACCTGTTATCATTTTAGAAGCTTTCAGGCTAATTGTCATAGGAGTGAACTCATCCCATTTTAAATGGCCCAACAAGTTCACGTCTCATGGCAAGAAGCCCAACTAAATCCAAATGGTAACATTCCGAACACAAGCACAAGGTGGCCCACCAACACTTAGACGCCTTCGGCCCAATAGTCATGGAATGCATCATTGTCCCAGTTTAAATGGACCAACAAGCCCATATCCCATGACAAATGGTCCAAATGGATCCAAACGATGATGTTCCCAAACACAAGCATAGAAGAGAGATAATACAAACATAATAATTTTTTCACATAATGGCCCATCAACATTTCAGAAGCCTTGGGCCTAATAGTCATACGGTACGAACTTGCCTCAGTTTAAATGGCCCAGCAAGCCCGTATTTCTGACAATAGTCCAACCGCATCCAAATGAGGATGGTCCATAAGCACATTCTCAAGGAAATAATTGTTACTTTAACCACACAAACCGGTCTATGGGTGGATTTGTAAGAGTATGGACAAAGGCTCTCACCGGCGAATGATAGCCCACAACTAGGTCTCCCCACTCAAGGGTTCAAGCGACCAAGTGAGCGCATCCCTTTTTATACACTAACGTACGTGCCAATGAGCTATGGTGTGTGACGGACTGTCAAATGGATTTCCCGTTGTAGATTCCCCAGAGGGAAGGTGGAGCGAGGCTCACTTAAGTACCTAAAGCCTCTTAGGCTCTTATCGCTTGGTGTCAGGAATAAACAACGAGTCCTCCAAATTAGTCCATCACAAAGGCTACGAGTAGATGGCCATGTAGGTGTCCTCACAGCTTTTCCTTCTAGAAAGGTAGTGAGTGAAGGAAGACACCAAACCATTACCTAGCCTCAAAGTGCCCTTGATTAAACCCCTACTTATCCACTATAGACATGGCCAATTAAAACATAAATCCAAACATTACAAGATAATATTTCGGGGCCGATTCTCTATCCCCAGTGGAGTCGCCAGATTGTGGACAACAGGACCTGGGCGACGCCGTTTCTAGGCTCGCGGCACTAGTTGGGAAATACTAAATAATATGGAGTCGCCACCCGGTGTGAACCGGGACAAAGATTTAAGGCCGCATTCACCCCTCGCAAGGGAATACCACAAACCATTGGGTTCGGAATGGTCCCTTACTTATGTCACTTGTAATGAAAGGATTTATGTAATAATTTAATCAAGCTTAAGTAACACTTATTTCCAAGAGTATCATGCTTCTAAATTTTCATATGCAAAATAAAACTTATGTACACATTTCACATATATCTTACATTTAAAATTGCATGCTTAACATATATCAAAATAGCAACGAACATACAACTTCATTTGCATATTACATTCAGGAAAACACAAGCACAAATATTAACCATACAAGCACACATGTGGGCACTTTTCCAAGTGGTACGTGGAATTGTATCCCAAGTACAGACCACACTACCGTCCATTCGGAATCGGCTACGGAATTTACGTCTGGGTTTCCATCCGATATACCGCAAGAAATAATACTCAAATGTTATCACGGCATAAGCATATGAACTGTAATACATTAACATATTTGTATTCATGCATGTGGGGATAGCTACTAGGAAAACTATGCATGAAATCTAATGAAGAGGACTCAATTCAGTGGGTGCGCGTTCGTGTAGCGTTCGTAAACGCGTTCGAACGGTAAACAGAAGGTTCGCGTTCGTATGGCGTTTGATAACGCGTTCGAACGGAAATGACAGAATGCTCACGTTCGTATGGCGTTCATGAACGCGTTCGAACGGAAATGAGACAGAATGCTCACGTTCGTGAACGCGTTCGAACGGAAATGAAACAGAATGCTCACGTTCGTATGGTGTTCGTGAACGCGTTCGAACATAAGCAAGACCTGATGCATGACAAGAAAAAATACATGAGCGTTCGAGTTGCGTTCGTAAACGCGTTCGAACGGGAACAGACCTGATGCAGGGAATGGGACGCAATACATAAACGACAAAATAAAGGGGGGGAGCGGCGAAGTACTGCCGTAAAGGTGGCCTTTTGGGGCTCTTGATCTCTCAAAGAGAGGACCTTTATACCAACATACTAAGCCCATGCGCTCGACTGAATCATGCATACATAGAATGAAAAAGCAATAATATTAAACATAGTGTGCCCGATTGAACGTATCTTGTATCCAACCGAACACACATCAACCGGCACGGCAAAGCCTCGTGGTAAAGGGCTTTAGCCCCTCCCCATAGGGGATCTAACATCGCACTTACTAAGCCCATGCGCTCGGTTGAATCATGCATACGAAAATAAAGACAATCATATCAAACCAAGTATGTCCGATTGAACGTATTTCGCATTCAACCGAACACACATCAATCGGTGCGGCAGAGCATCGTGGTGAAGGATTTTAACCCTCCAATTAGGGAACCTTTCATCGCACTTACTAAGCCCATGCACTCGATCGTATCATACGGGAATAGAGAACATGCATAATTTAAATAACAAGAATTAAATAAACCAAAGCAACACAAAACAAGAGAAGGTGCCGTTTACTCAAGTGGTACGTGGAGTTGTGTCCCAAGTACAGACCGCACTACCGTCCATTCGGATTCGGCTACGGAATTTACGTCTTGGTTTCCATCCTATATACCACAAGAGACGACACTCTTCCATTCATCCAATACCCACAACACACATCATACACACGACTCTCATGCGAATAAAATTCAATAATGAAAGAAACGAATATAAACTAATGAAAAACTGCCCTCAGGTCTAACCTTTTAAGTCGTCTCTCGGACTCGCGTTTCACGAAGATCGGAAGGGGTAAAGCTCCGCAACTCTTTCGGTTCACTGGTTTACTGCTCTCGTTCATTGTCTTACTGTTTTGGGTCATCGTCCTCCGTCTTTTGCTGCTGTTTTGACTCCGATTCGCTGCCGCTGCTATTGTTTTGCTGCTGTATTTTAGTTACTGTTTTTGGGATGTTTTGGCTACTGTTTTGGGTGTTATTTTCGGTGGTGTTATGGTGTGGTTCGGGGGCTGTTTTATGTGTGTGTTTAGGGCTGTTGTATGCGTGTTTTAGGGCTGTTTGGGATGTGTTTTTCGGTGAGGTGAAGGGGCTGTTCGGGATGCGTTTTGGTCAAGGCGATGGGGATTCTTTGGTTTGTGATCTTTTTGTTATTGAGAGTGAGGTAGAGTTGTGTCTATGAGCTAGCTAGCCTTGAGGAGGTTGGTGAAGGGTTCTTTTTATAGGCAAAGGATTAGGCTTGGCAAGGAAAGGGATTTGTGTATTTAAAAAAGGATATGATTTGGTTGGACAAGGAAAGCAAGGGATTTGATTGGCTTGGATTAGGCATGTTGAATATTTGATTGGCTTGGATTAGGCATTTAGTTTGTTAATTGATTTTAATTAGGCATGCAATTTCTTTAATTTGTGTAAGTATTTTATTTAATTTGGTATGTGATTTTTAGATTTGTTTTGATTTCACCAAGTGTTAAATATGTGTTTTAAGTGGGCTTGGGCGTGTGGGCCAAGGTTTGGGAGAATTGGGCTTGATGTGAGGCTAGCAGCAAAACCAGAATTACCGACACCGTTCGAACGCCTCATCGAACGTGGCACGAACGTCCGCAATCTGCCTGACGTTCGAACGAAGTAACGAACGCAGCACCAACGAAAACAGTGAACCTTGTTTATTCTGAATTCCCCTTCCGACGTCCGTTTTCCGCGACCTCCGTGACTTAAAAGGTAGTGTCTCCAGAATGAGACTCATCATAGGGACTTATGTGTAAAAATGCAGTGCCTACACCTACCATCCACAATCAAATGGACAGGTTGAAGTTTCAAACAGAGAGATCAAAAGAATATTAGAAAGAACCGTTGGATCAATAAGGAGGGACTGGTCTAGAAAACTGGATGACGCATTATGGGCCTACCGGATAGCTTACAACACCCATTGGTATGTCCCATATCGAATGGTTTTTGGGAAAGTGTGCCATCTGCCAGTGGAGCTTGAACACAAAGCGTACTGGGAACTAAAGAAGTTAAATCTTGATCCACAAGCAGCATGAGAGAAACGGCTCCACCAACACAACGAATTGGAGAAATTTTGCCTACAGACTTATGAGAATGCCAAATTATACAAAGAAAATACCAAGAAGTGGCATGATCAAAAATTAGTACGCAGACAACTGGAACCAAGGCAACATATGTTGTTATACAATTCAAGGTTGAAACTTTTCCCTGGAAAGCTGAAGTCAAGATGGTCAGGTCCATTTGTGATTACTAATGTTTTACCATATGGAGCTGTTGAGTTACTTGATCCCAACACCAACAATACATTCAAAGTTAACAGCCAGCGTGTCAAACACTATTGGGGAGAATCATTTGAGCGATAAAAAGAATGTGTCACACTTTCAGATCCAACCTAACATTCGGGCAGTCATGTCTAGCTGACGATGTTAAACTTAGTGCTAGCAGGGAGGCAACCCATGTAATTTGTGTATATATTCAGATTTGGTGTGTTTTATTTTTGTGTGTATAATTTTTGCAAGTAAAGTCATTTCAGGATGGAAGACATTCTCGCAAATCTTCACAAGCAATTTCCTTCTCTCCCTCAAAACTCTCTGATGAAAGTCTACAAAGCTCGCTTGGAACGAATGAGACTTCTGATGATAAAAGGTATTCCTAATGAAATTCTTTGGATTATTGAAGCACATGTCCGATTGGCAGGTGAGTCCTCTGACTCTTTTGTTTCATATTTGTCTGGTTTAGGAAGAAGCACCTATGCTAAAAAGATAAGAGCTAAAAGAATGGGTGTTTGCTATAAATGTGCACGTATGACATGTAATACTCGTTGTTGTTCTTTAGGATTGGTGGCTTATTGCCCAAACCTTTACGTCCAATTTTTCTTCTTTTTTCTTTTTATGAAATTTATTTTATTATCGAAGTTATTAAATACATATATATATATATATGAAACTTTTCACATAAAATTTGAGTAGTTAATTTTACACAATTTAATAATAGTCATTGAGAGTCGAGATAGTATTTAATAGGGTTGATAGAAAATTCTGATCGGAATTCGAGACAAAAATACATCACAAATAAAAGTTTTGTCGAGATTTGAGATGATTTTTCGTTAGGAAAAAATTTTCAATCGAAAATTCTGAGTGAAAAATCATTCAAAATTTCGAATTTTAGCCTTTAATATCCCGAATCACAATCGGGTATGACATGTAATACTCGATAACTGTGAAGATAAAATTAAATTCATTAGGGATGGCTTGAGTAAGGAGTCTTTGGATGACATATCATTGACTCTTCAGACGCATCCTAGTGGATAAATGCATCACAAAAACAATACATGTTACATACAAAATTCCGAAAAGAAAGACAACATTTAAGTCTCAGGAATCGGACTCTAAAAGACCATGTTTGCCAATTTTTAAGAAAATTGGATGGGAATCTTGTCCCTGATGCATAGACGTCATTCAAGCCGTTACTTCTTATAAATATTATTATCTCTTTGTCTTTAACTAATAATTGTGATTTGTTTTGTTATTTTCTTTTATTTTCTCCAACAGGATCCAAACTTTTTAACTTCCATGATATATTTTACTGTTTAGCTAATAATTGTCATTTGACAAGTACTAGTGCCATTATTACTCACCATTTTTCAGGTGTTATAAATTCAACTCATCATTGCACTCTTGAAGGCATCCAGGTTTGAAATACAAAAAAAAAAATGAAGCCACTTCAAGAAAACGAGTTGTAAATATATGTGTGTTTTACGGTACTAGTGTTGGTTCTAAGCCAGAGTTCGCTGGGGCAGCACAGAAATTGGGTCGAGTCATAGCTGAAAGGAATATGCATTTAGTATATGGCGGTGGAAATCTTGGACTAATGGGGATAGTTTCAAGGGCCGTACAGGAAGGAGGTAGTGTGGGACACAGAAACTGGGCGACGCATGCTGTCCCGGGCTCGTGGCCCGGTCGGGAGTACGGAGTAGCCACGGGGGACTAAACCGGAGAATAATGGAGTCTCCACCCGGTGTGAACCGGGAAAATGAGATTTAAGGCCGCACTCACCCCTAGCAAGGGAAGACCTCAAACCGTTGGGCTCGGAATGGTCCCTTACTCATGCCACTTGTAATGAAATGATTTATGTAATAATTTAATCAGGCTTAAGTAGCACTTATTTCCAAGAGTATCATGCTTCTAAATTCACATGTAGAACATAAAACTTACACATATATTTCACATCTAAGATTACATGCTTGGAAGTACATCAAAGGAGCGACAAACATACAACTTCATTGGCATATTATATTCAAGAAAACAAAAGCACACATACTAACCACACAAGCATACATGTGAGCACCTCCTCAAGTGGTACGTGGAATTGTATCCCAAGTACAAACCGTACTACCGTCCATTCGGAATCGGCTACGGAATTTATGTCTGGGTTTCCATCCGATATACCACAAGAAATAATACTCAAATGTTATCATGACATAGGTATATGAATTGTAATACATTAAACACATTGTATTCATACATGTGGGGATAGCTACTAGGAAAACTATGTATGAAATCTGATGAAAAAGACTCAGTTCAGTGGGTGCGCGTTCGCGTAGCGTTTGAAAACACGTTCGAACGGTAAACAGAAGGTTCGCGTTCGTGTAGCGTTCGAGAACGCGTTCGAACGGAACCAGACCTGATGCATGATAAGACTAAGAAAGTGTGTGTGCATTCGCGTAACGTTCGAGAACGCGTTCGAACGGTAAACAGAAGGTTCGCGTTCGTATAGCGTTCGATAACGCGTTCGAACGGAACCAGACGTGATTCATGATGAGACTAAGAAAGTGCGTGTGCGTTCACGTAGTGTTCGAGAACGCGTTCGAATGGTAAACAGAAGGTTCGCATTCGTGTAGCGTTCGAGAATGCGTTCGAACGGAACCAGATCTGATGCATGCAACACAAAGAATAAAGACAACAATGTCAAGCTCAGTATGTCCGATTAAACGTATCTTGCATTCAACCGAACACACATCAACCGGCGCGGCAAAGCATCATGGTAAAGGGCTTTAACCCTTCCCCATAGGGGATCTTTCATTGCACATACTAAGCCCATGCGCTCGATTGAATCACACATATAAAGAATTAAAAAAACAATAATATCAGACTTAGCATGCCCGATTGAACGTATCTTGCATTCAACCGAACACACATCAACCGGCGGGGCAAAGCATCGTGGTAAAGGGCTTTAACCCCTCCCCATAGAGGATCTTTCATTGCACTTACTAAGCCCATGCGCTCGATTGAATCACACATATAAAGAATTAAAAAAACAATAATATCAGACTTAGCATGCCCGATTGAACGTATCTTGCATTCAACCGAACACACATCAACCGGCGCGGCAAAGCATCGTGGTAAAGGGCTTTAACCCCTCCCCATAGGGGATATTTCATTGCACTTACTAAGCCCATGCGCTCGATTGAATCATGCATACAAAGAATTAAAAGCAATAATATCAATCTTAGTATGCCCGATTGAACTTATCTTGCATTCAACCGAACACACATCAACCGGCGCGGCAAAGCATCATGGTAAAGGGCTTTAACCCCTCCCCGTAGGGGATCTTTCATTCCACTTACTAAGCCCATGCGCTCGTTTGAATCATGCATACAAAGAATTAAAAGTAATAATATCAAACGTAGTATGCCCGATTGAACATGTCTTGCATTCAAGCGAACACACATCAACCGGCGCGGCGAAGCATCGTGGTAAATGGCTTTAACCCCTCCCATAGGGGATCTTTCATTCCACTTACTAAGCCCATGCGCTCGATTGAATCATACGTAAATAAGCAACATGCAGAATTCAAGTGACGAAAAATAAATAAATAAATCAAAGCAACATGAAACAAAAGAAGGTGTCGTTTACTCAAGCGGTACGTGGAGTTGTATCCCAAGTACAGACCGCACTACCGTCCATTCGGATTCGGCTACGGAATTTACGTCTGGGTTTCCATCCTATATACCGCAAGAGACAACACTCTTTCATTCATCCAATACCCACAACACGCATCATACACACACAAGATTCAACAAATAATTAAAATACAGTCAAAATAAATAACAAAAATCAAATAAAGATGAGTGTGGAAAGTACCCTCAGGTCTAACCTTTTTTTCCAACTTTCGGGCTTGTGTTTCACGGACGTCGGAAAGGGTACAGCTCCTCAACTTCTCTGGTTCACTGGTTTAGCGTCCTAGCTCACTGTTTTGCTGTTTTGCTTGTCGTTCGGTCTCCATTCTGCTGCTGTTCGGTCTCCGTTCTGCTGCTGTTCGGTCTCTGCTTTGCTACTCACTGTTCAGGTCATCTGTTTTGACGTTTCAACGAACTGTTTCGAGTGTTTTTCATGGTTTTTTAGTGTAGTTTTGTGTGGTTATTTCAAGGATTATAAGTGCAGTTTATGTTATTGTTTTAAGGGATTTTAGGGACTGTTTTGGGAGTGGTTTGGGCTGCTGTCCAGGCGTGTTTCAAGGGCTGTTTGGGGTGTGTTTGGGCTGCTATTTGGAGGCATATTTTCGGTGATGGAGGGCTGCTGTATGGGGGAGATTTTCGGTGATGGGTAGAGGTTTAGGAGGGTGCTGTTTTCGGTTATGGAGTGGAGGAGATGAGGGGAATGGTTTGTGTTCTTCCTGTTGCTATTGCCGTGAGTGGCTAAGGCTCTTTGTGTTGTGATTTTTTTGTGAGTTATCTGTATGAGCTAGAGGATGCATGTCTTGGTTAGGGGTTGCTTATATAGAGAATGGCTAGGGCTCTACCTTGTCTCACAAGGAAGGGATTTTGGCATTAAAGAGAGATATGATTTGGTGTTAGACAAGGAAAGCAAGGGATTTGATGGGGGACAAAATTTGTTTAGATTAGGAAGTCAATACTTTTAATTTGTTAAGATTGATTTTAATTAGGCATGACATCTTTTTAATTTAGTATGTGATTTGTTTGGTTAGGACGTTAATATATTTGATTTATCCTTATTAGGTATGATTATATTTTATGTTTTATTTAATTGGTAAATGGTTTAAATATTTTATTTAATTCAATGTTTAATTTAATTAAATTGGGATGTGTTTTATGGGCTTTGGGGGGCTAATTGGGCTGGGGTGCGAGGCTAGCAGCAAAACCAGAAACACTGACGCCGTTCGAATGCCAATTCAAACGCTACACGAACGTCCGCAATCTGCCTGACGTTCGAACGAAGTAACGAATGCAGCACTAACGAAGACAGTGAACTTGTGAAATGAACTTGATGACGTACTTATTCTGAATTCCCCCTTCTGACCTCTGTTTCCCGCAATATCCTTAGCTAAAAAGGTAGTGCCTCCAACTGAGGCTCATCATCGGGTTTCACATGCGAAAATGCAATGCCTACAGGTAGTCAAGTTCTAGGATTCATCCCAAAACCCTTGGCGGAGGCGAATCTTATAGGACCTTCAAACTGAGAGGAACTAATCGTGTCAGGTATGTCTGAACGACTGGTGGAAATGATTAAACGTGCTGATGCTTTTATTGCTTTGCCAGGTGGCTTGGGCACGATGGAGGATATTTTTACAATACTTTCTTGGGCGAACTTGAATATACACCAGAACCGATTGGACTGTTTAACGCTGATGGATTTTATGATTTTCTTTGTGTGTTTCTTGATGATGCCCGGAGAAATGGGTTTATGTCGAAACCTGTAAAAGAAATCCTCTTCACAGCCAGAACTGCCCATGATTTAATTGACCAACTTTTAGCCTTTGAAGCACAAATTGACCCTATCCTCTCCAAGATAAACTGGTCTGATAATGATCTTGGTAAAAAGCGTTGGATAAATCTGGATCTTAACCTTTAATTTTCATTTTAGATGTAGAATTTAATCTAACCAGGTATTATTTTCTAAACTCTTCTTCTACTTCTTAGACATTGGGGACAATGTCTCAATTAGGTTTGGGGGAGGGGAATAGTTGTCTAATAACTTATTTTTACTATGGTATTTTTAATTGATTTTTAGTCCAAAATTTTCAAAAATTTTAAAAAAATTAAAAATTCTATAAAAATTAAAAAAAAAATATTTTGTTTTTGTATTTTTGACTTGACTAAATCAGGTGAAATTGGTGTGAGATAGCTGTGTAAGGAATTTCCACTCCTGAGACGTATCTCAACCTATTTCGTAAAAAGTTAATTTTTGTTTATTTCCTTTTGAATTATTTAATATGTGAATTCTCCATACTAAATTGGATCTTCATATGCTCAGTTGACAGGTATTATCAACATGCATGGTAACATACGGCCATGAGTTGTAATTGAAAAAGTTTGTAATATTCAGTGCTCTAGTTTAATTGGAGAATCATCTAAAAAAACGGTGGAATAAAAAAAAATATCTGAGATCTGAGTAATTAAGTCTGTATGGGTGTTTTAACACCTAGTGCCCTAAAGCCTACTGGCTTGGGAGTCACTGGCCCAAAGCTCGCTACATGGATCAAATATGTTATAAAAATAAAAAGAGACAATTGAAATCCGAGTAAATAAGTCTGTAGGGTTGTCTTAACACCTAGTGCCCTAAAGTCAACTGGTTTGGGAGTCACTGTCCCCAAGCTCGCTACATGGATTGAAGATGTTGCTTTATTTATTTTAAGCAAAAAAAAAATAATAAAAAATAAAAATAAAATCAGAAAACAAATTCCATTGCTAAAAAAGATGTGAAGTCTGATATAACTTTAGGACAAAAATATTATGCTCTTTTCAACTACACTTATGAATATTGTGGGCACAATGATTTGATTAATACTTAGTTAGTTGTGTATATGGAGAATGGTAAAAATAATCGAAGAATTTAATTATTTGGTAATTTAGAAAGAAAGAAAACAACTACTAACTTGGATAATGAGTTTCACATGTTTAGTCACTAACTTGTTTATTCTCTTTTCTTTTGTCTTTTTGCTTTTGTATGCATTAGATTGATGTTTGTGGGTATCGTCACTGTAAGCCCTCACGAGACTTTAACTCGTCCACTAGGGACACCTAGGGGTTTAAAGGCTTGTTGCATATGCTAAATGCAACCGTGATCTCTACGAAAGTTGTTTAGTTTAATTTTATTTTAAAATTATTTATTGGACTTTATTTTGTTGTTTTGCTCGAGGACTAGCAAAATGTTAGGTTTGGGGTGTGATAAGCGGTAAATATATCAATATTTACCGTCCCTTTTACTTAATATTTTATATAGTTTCTTGAGTTTTGTGAATATTTTGAAGTGTTTTGTGGTATTTTGTAGATAAATAAAATAACAGGACTCTTTGGAATCAATTCGTGGCCAAAACAGCGAAAAACGGATAAAAAGGGTAAAAATGTGAATTTCCTGCTAAAATGCGCCATGCTAAAATGCGCTGACTGCAATCATACACCACTAACGTGCACTAGACACGTGTCAACATCACAGCAGACTTTATAACATGCGCACTTTTCTAACATGCGCCTGCCACGCGTCAACATCACAATAATCTTACTAACGTGCGCATGACACGTGACAATCACATGCTCCTGACACTCATCATTGAAACACATCATTGCTGACATCATGATGAAGTCAGCGTCGTAATGCTCAATTATTTGGAGTCACGACGCCAAACCAATAATTCAGATACTGACGCTGCCGACGCCACGTGTCATGATCGCATTTAATCAACGGCGCATCATGATGCGCAATGTTCAACGCATCGCGACAAGTGAGGCCAAACTTTGCCTATAAATTGATGCCAATTTCAGAATTCTAATTCATACCTTCTTCTGGGGATTTCCTTAAGAATACTAAGAAGATTGTATCTTGTTTTTTTATTTACAGCTTTCTGTATTTAATTTTATTTATTTTACGCAATAGTAATTTCTTTATTTTACTTTTCAGTCTTTATTTTATTTTTCAATAAGAGGTGGTAACTCCCCCTTGCTGGGGTTAAAGGTAAAACTTTTATTACTAATATTTAGATTAATCTCCCTTGATTATAATATATAAACTATTTAAAACCTGACTTAATGGGATACCGACTTTATGGTCGGTTGGAATTAATCATAAATTTGACTTAATCAAGATACCGCCTTTATGGTCGGTTGGTAATGTCATGCAAAGTTAATATATTATAATAAGGGAGATATCTAAAATAGAAGTAATAAAAGTGGATCCTCTAACCCCAGTAATTTCTTTATTGTTTTATTTATGTTTTTAATTTCCAGTATTTACTTTATGTCATTTACTTTATTTAAGTTTTTACTAGCCTTAGATATGTGTCGTAACTAAACCCGTTATCTGGGGTTGTGATGAATTCCAATAACACTGGTTTATAAGGGGTTATTTTTATAGTTTGGGTAATATAAAGGTTTATTTATTAAGTCTTAAGCTTAATGGTTCTTGTTCATTTGCCATTAATAAGATTGATGTGGTAAACTTAAAATAAACTTGACAAAGAAAATTTTAGGTTTCAGCCTTAGACTTAATAGCCCACGATCTCCCTTAAGGATTAGATACCCCTTAATAGATCTCCTTTCAGGATAGACATATACCTTTCGGGCGGGGGTATCCACAATTGGAACTTAATCTTAATGAATCCAGGTAACTTGGTTAACATAGACATATGATTAATTGGGTTATACTGGGTATTTGCATCTGACCATCTACAGAGGCTTTTGCATAATTTCGTGTTCCACTTTAATAAACCGATATATCGAACAAACATGAGATAACTACTTCATCTTTAAAAGATATTGGAAGGATTCACAACCCTAGATAGTTTAATAATATTGATTTTACCTTTAATTCACTTTCGCGCTATTTTATTTACTTGTTTTAGTTTAAAGTCACTATCCAATCAAACAACAAATCTATTAGATACTTGTAAACATTTGGCTTCATAAATTAATAGCTTAGGTATTAATTTCTCATGGGATCGATACATTTTATACTACTTGAACGAGACGTGCGCTTGCGTTATACGTGTGTGATCACGCCGATCAGAGGAGAAACACGACTTTCACACAAGAGTCAGGGGAAACACTTTGCCAATGTTGGGAGAGCTTTAAAGACATGTTGAATGTTTGTCCACATCACGAGTTTGAAAAATGGAGACTGGTTGCCTACTTCTACGAGGGTTTAACACCCTAAGGTCTAGTAGTAAAGATGATGTGTAATGGTAAATTTAGGGATAAAATTCCCGAAGATGCACTAGATTACCTAGAACAAATAGCAAAAAATGCACAAAAATAGGGCACAGTTGGCACTTATGATTCATCTGTAAAACCACAGCCATCTGGTAGAGGTATGTTTAACCTTAGGAAAGACTATGACCTTTCTGCTGAATATGCATCTCTAGCTAAAAAATTCGAGGCATTAGAAATGAGGAAAAATGATCATGTCAAGTCAATTTAAGAAGTCACTTGTCAAATCTGTAATTCAAATGAACATGTCACATAAGTTTTCCCAACCTTACCAATCTTGCAAGAATATCTCCACGTCCAAGTCAGTTCCATAAACACCTTCAAGAGACCAAATCCAAACCCATACTCCCAAACCTACAATTCTGGTTGGAGAAACCATCCAAACTTCAATTAGAGGAATGATAACCAAGCACTACCGTCGCAACAACCTCCCCAAGTACACCAGAATTTCCAAAAGTCCCAGAGTTACGCACCATATATCTCACCAGTTAGAAAAACCCTTGAAGATACGTTGCATGCATTCATTGAGAAACAATAAGCCATCAATAACCAAAATGTGCAAACATTGATGATCTGAAAGATGCTTTCTCCAAAATCACATATGCTTGGACCATTCATGAGAAAGGAAAATTTCATGCACAGCTACAGTCAAACCCCAAGAGTCATCAAAACCCTCACGAGGGTAGTTCTGGTAGTCAACATATAGACCATGTCAAATCTGTTATTACTCTTCGTAGTGGTAAGGTCATCCATAGACCTATTCTTGAACCTCACGAAGATGAAAATAGGTTAGATTCAGAGGGTAAGTAAGAGGTTGATGAACCATTACCTGTCGTTGATGATAATAATTTTTCTCATGCACCTCCATTTCCACACGTATTAAAAACAAATAAATTGAACCATTCCCTAGAGATATATGAAATATTCAAACAAGTAAAGGTCAATATTTCTTTGTTAGATTCCATCCAACAAATACCATCTTATGCCAAATTTCTGAAAGACTTATGCACATTTAAAAGAAAACATCAGGTAAGAAAGAAAGTATTTCTTACTGAACAGGTAAGTTCCATTCTCTCAACCAATAATGCATTAAAATACAAGGACCCTGGTTGTCCAACTATTTCTTGTATTATTGGAAATCAAAAAATTGAACATGCTTTGCTTGATCTTGGAGCCAGTGTCAATTTACTTCCATTTTCAGTTCACCAACAACTTAATATTGGTGAGTTAAAACCAACCTCAACTGCTCTTTTACTTGATGATAGATCAGTCAAGGTTCTGAAAGGAATTGTGGAAGACGTGTTATTACAAGTCGATAAATTCATATATCTTGTGGATTTTATTGTGTTTGTAAACACAATCTGTAGCAGACAGTTATAAGCTATTCCTGTAATATTTGGTCGCCAATTTTTAACAACAGCTAACGCTTTAATCAACTGTAGGAATGGAATCATGAATTTGTCTTTTGGCAATATGACGTTGGAGCTTAATATTTTTAACATGTGCAAACAATCATATGATGATGACAGCGAAAATGAAAGCATTGAACTAATTGACCCAATTTTAGAGGAGCATATTCAGGGGAGTTTATCTGATCCCATGGAAATTTGTACTGCTAATTTTATTGAATCAAGTACGCAATTAGATTTGGATAATCCTAATGATTTTTACTTGATTCTACATATGTACTGGAAGATGATGGAGAGATACAAAATTTCGAGGAACTGTGAGCACTAGAAGAAGAAAAACATGAGGAAGCACCCAAATTAGAGTTAAAGACTTTGCAAAAGGACTGAAATATGCATTTCTTGGAGATAAATAAACTTATCATGTGGTAATTTCTTCTTCCTTTATAAGCAATCAAGGAGGTAAGTTGTTAAATGTGTTGAAAGAACATAAACTGGCAATTGGATTGAATTTAAAAGACATAAAAGGCATTAATCCATTGATCTGCACACACATAATACATTTATAAGATAATGCTAGGACATATCATCAACCTCGAAGAAGATTGAACCTCTTACATGAAAGAAGTGGTAAAAATAGAAGTCCTTCAACTTCTTGATGTAGGCATTATCTACCCTATCTCCGATAGTAAGTGGGTAAGTCATACACAAGTTGTACCTAAAAAGTCTGGAATAACTATTGTTAAAAATGATAAAGGAGAATTATTTCCAACTCGAATCCCATCTATTTGGCGTATGTGCATTGACTATAGAAAATTAAATGACGCCACTAGAAAAGATCATTTTCCCTTACCTTTTCTTGACCAAATTTTAGAAAGAGTAGCAGGACATCCATACTATTGATTTCTTGATGGCTACTTAGGTTATTATCAAATTCTCATTGCTTCATAAGATTAGGAAAAGACCACATTCACATGTCTTTTTGGAACATTTGCATTTAGGAAAATGCCTTTTGGACTTTGTAATGCACCAACAACATTCCAAGGATGCATGTTAACCATATTCAGTGACATGGTTGAACACTGTTTAGAGGTATTTATGGATGATATAACTATTTTTGGGAATTCATTTGATAATTACATGAATAATTTGGAAAATATTTTGAAAATATGTGAAGAAAAAAACTTGTGTTAACCTGGGAAAAATGTCATTTCATAACTAATTCAGGAATCATTTTGGGTCACGTTATTTCATCTAAAGATATTGAGGTTAACAAGATAAAAATAGAGATAATCTCTAAATTGCCAACACAAAAAACAGTCAGAGAAATCCGTTCTTTCTTAGGACATGTAGGATTTTATAGAAGGTTCATAAAAAACTTTAGTACCAAATCCATACCTTTGTGTAACCTCCTATTAAAGATGAAAAATTTGAATTGATAGAAGAATGTCAAAAATCATTTGAAAAGATTATTAGTCTTTTGAATTCTGCCTCTATCATGCAATCCTCTGATTGGTCTTTGCCTTTTGAGCTAATATGTGATGCCACTGATTATACAGTTGGCGCAGTGTTAGGAGAGAGAAAGGAAGGTAAGCCACATGTAATATATTACGCAAGTAGAACTTTAAACAGTGCACAAATGAATTACACTACCAAAGAAAAAGAACTACTTGCTGTAATATTTGCATTGGATAAATTTCGATCATATTTAATTGGTTCTTCAACCGTTGTTTATTCTGATCATACTGTTGTTAGATATTTGTGTTGAGTTTTTCTAAGGTCCCAAGATCAAACAAGACATGAAAACATGCGTGAATACACCAATGAAGATAGCGGAATACTTACATTGATCGGTTATGTCGATTTAAAGACGAATCAAGGCCAAAAACGTACTGCCTTGCTCACGCCACTGCAACCAGTCCATGCTCACTGTCTTGGCAGTTTCGGGTCTCAAAACGAAGCTCCAAACTCCCATCGGATGAGTCCCGCCTCATGGTCGAACCTCCCTACCACCTTCGCAAGACTTGTAAGTGTGCTAGCACTTGATTTCTCACCATGAGAAACCACTCTTGCTTCCCTTATTCACACCCAAACTGGTTCAAAACCAGTGAGCAAACCTTCTGTTTTGCGTGAGAGGAAGAGAGAATTTTGAGAGAGATAAATTGTGTTAAGTTATTCAAATGATTTACCAAAAATCAATTTATATTTATGCCATAATATTTATTAAATTAATAATAAATTTATGACACAAAACATGCAATGGCTTAGAGTGTCAAACACTCAAACTCCATGCAATGACATTGAGTGCAATGTACACAATCTACATGCAAAGCATTAGAATGACATGTGTCATGTGGGCCCCACACGTTTCCAAATGAAAGTGGGCCCACGTGCACTCACGCGCGTTGGGTTCGATATTTCCGAAATACCGAGCTTACGTCGCGACGTTAATTAAATCGAATTTAAATAAATAATTGCGCCTAGCGAAATTATTATTTACGTCGCTAACGAATTAATTCTAAATTAACTCGTTTGCCCGAATTAAAATCTAATTTTAATTCCGCGTCGAAATCTAATTTCGTTTAATATATCGAATATATTAATTTACCGATTAATTCCAAATTAATCGTTATCTCTCTCTAGACGATATTTTATCTTAGATAAAATATCTCCGTAATTAATCCTAGATTAATTTTCTCTCTCTCTTCTGTATAATCCCAGATTATTCAAGAGTGCGAGTTGTGCGTCATCGGTGGATTATCGGGAAGCGACCCATGAGATCCCCGGATAATCTGGGCAGTAAATACGGTCGTCGGAGTATCCGAATCACGTACGTACCAAGTACTACGTTCTACGTATCTAACTACGTTTCCAAGACAAGGTCGACTCCTAGCAAAGCAGACCAAGTCTACCCAATTCTCCGGGACATATCCATTAAAGAATATTAAGATCTGTATCAAGCGTAGTATACTAATGTATTGTGCATATCGGCCCAGTATCGGATAATCACGTGCTAGGGCTGGGGCTGGATAAGTGTCTGCCCCGTCCGAAACACATATCGGATGTCTGGTAACTAGTCTCTATAATCGGATATTCATGACCTGGTCATAATATCACGATTGGATGCGCATCTCTTAAGAGCACTAATACCGTATCCTGCGTGACATCATCTCCACTATGACTGGAGTGATACTTCCGTCTTGACATCACATCCAATACACTACGATTCTCAATATACCCGGCATTGGCGTACACAGAACTAGTTACAGTCCTAGACGACCTCAACTAAAGTATATCGATTGTCATAAGCATTAGCGATGTAAGTCTCAGGTTAAGACTATACACACCTACCTTGATTTCGGCCTCCCATAGACACATATTCATAATACCAATGGGATTCCGAGGGGTCTATCCAGAGCGAAGCTGTTTCCCGTACCATCGGTGAAACACGACCTCCTATCGCACTTGCACAAGTATCCAATACTTATATATATGAGAACTATGTCGTTGTGCCCTCACAACGCGCACAAGTGCAATACTAGCCTATATTCCGCATTATCGATGTCCAGTCTCGATAATACTACGGCTAGGGATATTTAATGATTAATCCTTCGTGGACTGATACTGTCTCATATCATCTCAATCCAGGAACTAATTATAGGGACCTCTCTTCATTTATATATCTATCTATGGTGATCTAATCACAAATGACGAGAATGCAATTTCCTTGTTACATAGTTAATTTGCTACAGCAACACAATGATCTGTGCAAATAGTGACGCTATGGGTCATTTTGTCTAACAATCTCCCACTTGGCACATAGCCAGTCACTCGAGTGTCTAACACCCGAACTATGTACGGTTCGCTCAAATTGCTGAGGAAAGGTTTTCGTCAGCGGATTTGTATGATTATCGTCTGACGCGATTTATACGATCATCACATCGCCACGATGTATGATCCGAACGAATCAGATGAATATAGAAGTATATATCTGGATCGTCGATGAGACCTTTAATTCTTTAGCCTTGTGCTGACGCCTAGCTCAGCTACTAACAGAACTATATCTAATCTAATTAGATTTATTATCGACCCAAATGGCTTCTATTGCTGCCTCAGCTGCAGCAATAATCCGCATTTGTTGTTTATTCGGCAACAGTTATCTTGCTCGGAAGATTTCCAGCTTACTGTCCCGTTATTCAAACTTTATAGTACCGCAGTATTTAATTGTTTGGAAACTTGTAGCAGTGATCCCAGTCACTTCAAGTTCTCCTTCTCCATAGTTTAAGACAACATCTTTAGTTCTCTCAGATACTAACAGATGTTCTTAATGTTCAATCCAGTGACTATTACTTGGATTGACCCAATTGTGACTCCATATGCTCGAAGCGTATGAGACACCAATACAAGTACATTTTAAATGTACAATTTCCCAGAGAGTGTTAACCAACTCCAAATCTATCCCAGTAGATCTTTATTCCTCGAATAAGGTTGTTACTCCCCAGAATTCTACGGAGAATTTCTATTGAAAGAATATCTATGAAAGCCAAGCTTTCATTAATTGCTTCATGGGAATATAACTGTCAGTGCGCTCTCCCACTAACCTCCTTATATACACAAGAATTATTTCGTTTTGAGTCAAATCATAAATCATTATGATTATTTCAAAACGACAGTTCCAAGAACCTTATGCTTGCTTCAATCCAAACATGGATCGAATAACCCGCAAACCTTGTTTGTCGGTTATTCAAAATCGTCAGGATGTTGTAAACATCCTCCAAAAGGTTTCCTTTTCAGAAAGCGATTTTGATTTGTAACTGACACACATTTCATAAATGAAATATACAGTTACCTACAAGCATCTTCAAAATGGATTTGCCATGGCAACAGGTAAAAGGTTGAACCGTTATTAACACAATGTTGATAACGATACCTTTCCGTCAAAAGCCCAGCTTTGTACGTGGGTATGTTGCCTTCCATGTATGTCTTCCTTGAAGACGTTTAATGTACCATAGGCACAATGCCTCGTGGTACAACAACTAGTATCCATAATAATCGTTATACATGGAATCCATTTCGGACTCATGGCACTTTGCCATAAAAGGGAGTCGATACCTCGTATCACTTCATCAAAACGTAGTCGGTGGATATACCTTCATAAGATTGACATCTTAATGAGGTTAGATCAGAAACCCATACCCTAGGTTGTTTTCTGACTCTATCCGATCTACCCGATTTCTTGTGTATTTGAAGATTAATGGTACAGATTCATCATAGATGAATTGTTTGTGTTCCATTAAGGACTTCGTGCCTTGAACAGTATTACTCCGATTTTCATCGAGTATCACTATCCTCCCACTGACCACTGCATATCAGTATTCCTCTCAGGAAAAACCACATGGTGAGCAACAATCACATTGTTCTCATGTGAGAATTATAAGTACTATACTTATGGTTTCCCTTAGGATAACCTATATTGGCACTTATCCAATTTGGGTCTTTTAGTTTGGTATCATCCAAACGTTATGCCTGGCATACCCAAATTATTAGGAATGAGAAACTCTGTTTCTTTCCTTTTCATATCCTATATGATATCTGTCAAACAGATTATATGGAACCTTATTCTAAATAAGTTTTGCACTGTTATTACATATCTTTTAGAAGGAAATGGTAGCTCAGAGCGACTCGTGATAAACCTTATCATGTCCAACAAAATTCGGTTTTAGTTCAGACACAACCGTCTAACTGACGTGTCTCGGAGGAGTCCTCACATGAAAGAACACCGTACTCTTTCATTTATATATGAAACTTACTGCTTAAGTATTTTCCATTTCGGTCTTACCGTGGCGGAATAACACTATAGCCGATCCGTTTGTTTTCTTCGTGTCGAAACTTCAAAGTTTCCGATCTGTGTTCTTCAAAAGAAACACATAACCACAACGTGATGCTACACATCCGTTAAGGTCACGAAATATTCATGTTCACATCTAGCCTAGCTAGATATGGGCCCACTTAATTCACCATGAATAGGGCTAACAGATCGGTGGCCCTTTTACTATTACCAAGTAAATAAAATTTTAGGTATTTAACCTAATAAACTAGATTCGTAGACCTTATTTGAATAGTCAAATCAGTCCTAGTACCCACTCTTAAAAGGTGTGGATATACAAGTCTGTTTAATTGTGTCAGACAACAAGGCCACAAATAAGTGTCTCCATTGATCAAATCAATTTAAGCTATTTATTTGGTCATTTATATGTTTGAGATTTTATTATATTCAAAATATAAATTCTGTTATTTACATCCAATGTATTTATCTCAGTATCATCTTTATATAATGAAACACTTAGTGTTCTAGAATATAAAGGTTTTATCCGCATAGGATTAAACACTGATATAGAGATAATGTCTCTAGTCAAAACTAGTTACATTATAACATTTCCTAATTTAAGTACATACCCAAAGGGTAGTTCCTAAACTTAGGTATCTACGGTCGAAACAGCGACTTTCGTCCCGTTTTCCAATTCGCAGAGAAATCTCGGCTTGAAGCCAGTACCAGCTCTCAGCGGATTCTGAACGTCAATACATATAATGTATTATGTACCACACTAAGTATTTAAAATCCAATTTTAATACTAGTAGTAAACATAACTTTGACAAATATTTTTAAAGTTAGAGCCTCGCCCTATCTTTAATTCCTTCGTGTCTTCCATATCCAAATGGTAGTCACTTTGGGATATGGTCAATTACCTTTTCAATATTTCACAAACCTTTGGCCAAGCCTTGGGTTTCGGAATATCGAATGATGTGCACCTTGTGCAACTTGCCCAATTGCAACCTTTGAATTCTCTCCACTAGAATAGTCAAATCAATTCTCAAGAATTATAATTGCAATTTAATATTTTTAAATCTAAAGATAGATTTATGATCAGTATAATAATTAAGGCACTAAAGTCATCATCACATAAATCTTCCAACGATTTTATGCTCTACTATTTGGCTTAATTATGGGCTTAGTCATAATAAGTTATTTTTTAATCAAATAAATTAACCTATTATTTATTCCCAATATGAAAATTAAATCATTAAAATTAAAGCTTTTAATCCAATGATTTTAAATAATTTTCAACTTTTCAATTCTTTCTTGATTTCAATAGTCCAACTATTTAATAATCAATTAATAAGGTACTATTTATTATAATGATTACAATAATCCAATTATTTAATCAACTATAATTTAATATTGATTACGATATAATCTAATTATAAAATCAACTATCATTTTAATTCAATTATATTGATTACTATAATCCAATTACAAAATCAACTATATTTGAATGAGTTTGTATATAGTCCAACTATATATATTTTAAAAACAACATGAAATATTAGTCCAACTAATACTTTTGATTATATGACGAGTAAAATAAA